>MINK01173786.1:0-20947 GCA_001735545.1 Phormia regina | reverse complement strand
CATAAAGTTACACCACGAAGGGCTGAAATGTCTTTACCTTTAACGAGCAAAAAATATTGAATAAGTTACATGAGAAAAATTTAATAGCCGTTAATGAATTACAAAAAAATAAAACTCAGTTTATTTTTATACAAATTGTATTAAATATTTAAATCAATGGGATTTTGAATATCAAGAAGTTGTACTATTAAAATGGGTTCTTCTTCATTAAGTTCCTAATTGGGACGAATTTGAAACAAGTTGTGTTTTTATAATGGAAAAAGGACAGAATTAATCATTAATGATTCTAGTTTATTTGATGAATTTTCTCTTATTAAAAACCATATTAATTTAGAAAAAATAAACGAATTGTATAACGATCAAACATCTACAGAAGAATATTGTGTAGAAATTTTCAAACATTTTCACGAAAAAAGTATTGGTTTTGAAAATATTCTTAAAATTATAGAATTTGGTTTAAATTTTGTTCAAATAAAAATAGAAACTATTAAAGCAATTTTAATCACAAAATTAAATTATGAACAAAAACACGACTCAGTAAATTTTTAATTAATTTATCGTCTTTTTATAGCTATTCATAAATTTTCCATTCAAATAAAAAATTGGTGCATCTGCCATCTACTACAAACAACGTTTACAATTTCATAATTTCATGATGTATAATCTTGCATCACTTCAGCATGACTTTTGATGCTGAATATCTAACTTATGAATTCTTCAAAAATTATAGCGTTGTTAAACTTTTTGGGTTTTTCCACTATTCGTTCTAGTCGAATTAAAAATGATCCAATTGTATGAAAATTGAAATCAATCTTGTATCTTCCAAATGGCGAAATAAAATATAAAATCAGTAATGAAGATAAATACCAAGATCTGCCGATTCGAATAAAAAAAAAAAATATTTAGGACGCACAGAACCACAGCCCCTATATTACAGCACACTTTTAATTTCGACAAGCAAAATATTTACAAGACTTAAACCCGGTAATTCCCTCAGAATATGATTATTTTTATGATAACCTTTATCACGTGAACTAATAATAAATACGTTAGTTAATTTATTGATATTTTGTTAAATTTGCAATAAAATTGATTTGTAAAATAAAACAAGAAAAAAATATTTTAAAGATTTTTTTATCATTTATGTTAATATGGCGTATTTTTATAATATAAAGTGAATAATTGCAATTGTTAAAAAACTTCCACTATTTTGAATACCCAAATTGTTTTTTGCAGTTATAGTAGTTAATTTCGATTTTTGCAATATAAACCATAATTTATACATTGAATACATTTTTATAAATTTTCAAATATATCGAACAAAATGGGCTATCTGAATATATTATAACAAACATTTAAAAGAGTTAAGCGCTATCTAACATAATTTCGCGAATAATGGGTTTAAACGATTTATTTTTATATATGATCATTATTAGACGTAATATTAAGAATTCGAAAAATATTGAAAAATTATCGAAATAAACAGTTTATGCCCTAATGATAAATTCTGGTTTTGCATGTGGCCCATTTTGAATATAAGCTATCAATATCTTTCCTTTAATTGAATCTATCAATTTAAATGCCACAGCCATATTTTAGTAGAAAGGGTTATTAAATTTTAAATGCTATGGTTGTATGTTATTATAGCTATTGTTGAACTAACTTATGCAGAATAAGATTAAAACACAATTTTCGAAGCTTGTTGAGAATATTTTACTTAACATAAAAATCGTTTATAATAAATTTTGGATGACCACGTGTGTTTTTATTATATTTTAAAAATTTTGCTTTAAAAAAATCTAATTTTTACGATTATTTTATATTTATTATTTATATAAATTAATATTTTAATTTATTTTCCATAAATATGAATCCACTGAGATAACAACACAAAAATGTTGCCAACAAATTTATCAAGAAAAAACATTTTATGGTTTAATTAAATTTTTATTGAAAGTCTTTTGCGAAGTTTTCATAAGGGTGATATTACAGAATTTCTTGATTAATTATTGATTGATTTCGCAAAAATAAATATCGAGCCACATTATCCAATAAACATATATCTTCTAAACTACTTTCATATCCGATATAACGACGCATTTTGGGATGAAAGGGTTCGAAAATAAAATCTGATACCGAATAAAAATAGACAAAATTGTGTATCGAGAACATTTAATTACAATTGTCTTCAAGTCTTTCTTTCATTACTTTAATTGCTGTTTTTATTAATCATAAAAATTCTAAAGTGTCAAAAATTTAAATGTTTATTACTTAATCATAAAGATAAATTTGTTGCAAATAAAATAAATTTCATTAAAATCAATGCATAAGTTTTCATTTTATAGTGAATAAAATCAAAACTTATGTCTTGAAAATCATTTATTTTGGAGACAATTTCAAAGATACATTTTCATTTTCTGATAGATAAACGAAGCAGTACATTGCATTCTACTATTCCACACAGGTGTGTTAAAAAAAAAAACTTACTATTATTAATATTTTTGTTTGGTTCACATGAAATAACTCATATGCACCTATAATTATTACTATATCCGATAGGCACCTAACGTAATCAGAAAATAAATATAATAGATATAATATATATGTACATAGTATGAACTATATACATACATACATACATACAAATATATATTTTTTTATTCGTTTTTTATACAATATGTATGTATGTACATATACTAAATAATAGATTATAACAATATCAAAATGTGATAATAATAATATTAACAATAAACATAAAAAATAACGATACAACTTAAGAACTAATTTTCAAATAAAAAAAAAACAAACAAATAACAATTAAATTGTTAATTTAACATAAATAATTTTGTTATTGTTTCAAAGAAATTGCTTCTTTATGACCCTTTTCAGCAGATTTTAATTGATTTTCAAAATTGTCTGTTACTTCTTTGTAATAAGGACCCAATTCCTCACGTACGGATTCATACCATCTTGATAGTTTATTACGATTTGTAAATGGATTAAAGCCAATATATTCTAGATGTTAAAAACGAAAGACAAATAGAAATTAATAATAAAATTATATACATACAGACATAAATTTAATTTTAATTAAATGGAGAATAACTTACTGGGTTGATCGATTTCACAAATTGCCATTAAGTCTGCAAACGATACATTATCTCCCACCATAAACTTTTTCGAATGCAAAAAAAGATTTTCGAAGTCGTTAAGAGTGTGTTCAAGTTTTTTAGCTGCTACATTTACCTTTAAGGGGAAATGAGAAGTGACAAAGAGATAAATAAATACATAATGTAATTTTACTTTAAATTTATTTACATAGCTATGTATGCATGTATGTACGTGTGTGTGTGTGTGTGTGTGTGTGTGTATTCATGTATAAACGTACAGGTATAAGTATGTGCGTGTTTGGCTTTGAATTTTTAAAACAATGTCATTGCCAAGGTAAATCATTTAGTATGAGGTATGTTTCCGTTATTCAATTCACATTCGTATCAACATTTTTATTTTCATATCTTTATTTTGTTTGTTTTATTAATAATACTATTTGTTTTAACTTACCGAATTTTCGTTTGGTCTCGTTTTTTGTAAGTATGGCACCAACCATTTTTGCTGAAAGTAGTCAGTACAAGCCAAGCCCATGTTGCGTTGGCGCCATTCAAGAAATTCATCAATACGACTACGACCTAAATTTTTTCGTGGATACCAGTGTTCAGGTACAAGTTTTTCTCGCGACAAATGTCGAAAAATAGCAACGCTTTCAGATAATTGAAATCCATGATCAGTAATCGCCGGAATTTTTTTAAATCGATTAACTTTATCACGATATTCTCCAGTTAAATGTTCACCTAAAATTGTTATTGAAATTAAATTTTATTAATTTAGTTAAACAAAATGTATTAAATTTCGAATATAATGAAATAAAAAATATTTACTATTTCATTTACACTTGCTTTATAACGCTATGATGCAAACAAATATGTATCATAGCCTGGAGTGTGAAATTAATAACATCTATTGGTATCTAAAGAATTTCGCCATCTAGTAATTTTTTGTGATCTGTTTTTTTTTTTTTTTTTTTTTTTTTTTTTTTTGCAAAATGTTAATTCAAAGATTTATAGCGCAATTAAGATATTAATAACCTTTTTAGACCTTTACTATGAAAAATTTCAAGCAAAATCTACATTTTTGTATTCCGCGGTAGTCTAATATACACACATGCATACATATATCTCAGTAGACCGAGTCTCGCAGAAAATGTCGACGATGCCTACTTCATTTGTCATAGTCAACGGTGACACATATACGACATCTCCGAACAAACATTGGAGACATTTTCGAACAAAGGGCACTTAAGTTATCAACAAAAATCTGTGCTACATCGTCATGCATATTGTCGTCAACATCATTAAGAAAAAAAATTAAAAAAAGTTGGGTTCTGTTGAGATTTGAGCCCACGTCTACAACTTCACTTTCAGCGCCAATCACTTCTGCTACAACAATCTCCTAATATGTTTAAAAATAGGTGCGTGCAAAAGGTAGTAAATTTGTTTTAAATCACGACATTCTCGCTGGACATTTAACTCATGTTGTCGTGAACATGGATGGAAGTACTACAATTTAGTACATTTTCTTAATACAGTCGACGAAAATGGTGTAAAATGACAATATAGATGATTATATCAAACTTGTCTTCTACATACATATATTTTATTGACGATATCCTCGATGAAAGTGTCATTAATAGATATATGGACTACTGGGTTTTAGCACTTTTTTTATGAACTTTTAGAATTTGTATCATCGTTTTTTTTTTATATCTATACAAAAAACATGTATTGAATTTCAATAAGAAGAAAATAATTTATATGGAAGTAAATGATCTTAAATCTTATTGTAATAAAAAAAAAACAATTTTATTTTTGAGATACGCTTTAAGTTTTAAAAATGTCGCAATAAGTTATAATTTTTATTTTATTTATATTTTTTATATTTTAGCTCAGAAAAAAATACCTACATAACACAAAAAGCAAAAAAAAAACGTCAAGAATATTTTCACCACTTCAAACGTTAAGCAATGTGCATGTTTTTAACTTTTTTGGAAGTTCATAATAATTGCTTCCAAAGAAGGGAAAAAATGAATTTTTTTGCGGGAAAGGGAATTTTAAGGAAGTACTTTAAAAGAAATGAAGTAGAAGTATAAAAAAAGAACTTCCTACCAATGACAACAATGGGTTAAAAAAAGAACTCTTGCAGCTTTTTTCACCACTAAGTACTTTTTATCACATCTTTTTCAGTTCCTTTTTTGTTGAAAATCAATATACATATATCTACTTAGGTTGGTCAAAAAAACGAAAACATTAAGGAAATTTAAAATTTAACGTTAATTTCATTTTCAATTTAATTTTTTTTTTAATTTTCATGAAAATATTGTAAAAGAAATAATTTTGTTAAAATTTTTAATGGAATTAAAAAAAATAGAATACGGGTATAATACACTAACATGAAGTTAAAAATGATTAAGGGCTTTATTCTGCAAAACGAAAATACGTTTTAAAATTTTATTTTTTAAAGTGGGACAGAATCAAAAATTTTTAGAAATAAATCTGTAAATTCTGATCATCTGGTTGGATTTTCATGAAATTTGGTATAGGCGTAGCAGAGAAGTGTAAAATGTTAAGTTGGAAAGGGGGCATAAGCCCCTTAGAGGCGAAACTAGGGAGGCTCAAAGTAAGGTAACGCTGACATAAAAAATTTTAATCTCTTACCAAATTTTTCTTGTTTCTTGTCTGATTTCAAAGGTATTTAATATATTTTTGTAGGTCTTGATAAGATCTACAAAAAAAAAATGCCTACATGTCCTATTTATCTCTTATAGTTTTCGAGTTATTTGCGTTTGAATTTTTAAGCACCATAACTTTGCGACCAATTCTATTAGTTTTCTTCTTTACTAGTTAACGATCAAAATTATCCATTGAATAAAAAAGTTTGTTAAAAGTTTTAAATCAAAATATACGGTATTACGGAAAATGTGGATTCTTTAGCCGAAAATGTGAAAAAATCCATTTTTTATGGGATTACTATTACAAAAATCTTTAATTTTTTTTCACTTTCTCATTTTATATTACAAAAAACATTCGCCGAAAATTTCGTTAAAATATCTTTACTAACAAAGGTTTTAATACAGATAAAATATTTATAGTTTCAAAAAAACAAAAAAAAAACAAATTTTACAAACTTTTTTTAATATAAAAAAATCTGAAAAAATAAATACTCGATTTTCCTTATCTAAATTATATTTCTTAGCTGACATAATTCTTCGTTAAATAGAAAAAATTTTAAATCTATATCTTTTATAGAACCGAAACTACGCCACTTTAAAATTTAATAATAGCATGGGAAACAATCCTGAAGTCTGTTTTAAAATTAAAATTCATTTAAGTTGGGGTTTAACAAATGAGATTTCTTTTTATTAGAAAATTATATCAAAAATATTAATGTACTTGTATTAATTGGTCATAGTGTCATTTGATTATTTATTTTTTCATTAAATAATATTTTTTTTTTAATATTTTACGTCAGTTTATAAAGCAAAACAAAATAAAAAATAATTAAATAAATAAATAAGTAAATAAAGAAAATAAATTATAATCAAAATAAATATTATTATTTAAAAGTTCTTATCAATGTCAATTCTTTAAACAAAAAAACTGTGTCTTTTTTTTAACGTAATATTATAAACAATAATATTAATGGTCTCATATGTATATCATCTGTATATAATAAACTCTTATATATAAAGAAAATAGATTAGTAATGATTAGTTGATTATTTGTTGATATTTAAATAATTGAACTGGGTTATTAAATTTTTGGATTGTTATGACAGAAAGCACTAATTTGATAAATTAAATTGATTTTTGTTATCAAAATTAAAAATTCGGTAGAAACAAAGCATCTGTTTTTATTTTTTTGTATTATAAAGCTAAAATCTATTTTAATCTGAAGTATCTATTATCTATATAAATTATTTTATCAATAAAAATACAGTAAAACATAATCAATTTTGAACAACAAATTTATAGTTGCGAGTACTGGTTTCGGTATATATATCGGCTCTAAAGTGTTGTTGTCAGGTGCAAATTAATAATATAACACTTGCATTTCGATATACGCATTTAAAGGGAAAATATTTTTGCATTAATGTCGAGTATTTTTAAACAATCAATTTGGTCGCAAAACAAGGTTTACGTGTATTTAATTGTTCTAATTAATTCAACCACTTAACGAAACCCTCAAGTGTTAGAAGAAATTAAGAAAGACGTATTTTTCCACCACTTTATATTAATTTTTTTTATATTTATAACATAACAATAATATTTGCAGTAGTATTTTTATCAGTTTTGAAATTATTTTAAGCAATAAATTCTAAAAACTTTGCACAAAAATCATTGTTGACACAGATAATAAAAAATATATTGAATTTCGTTGCCTTTAAACGTGACGTGAAAAAAAGTTATCAATTATATATTAAGCTAATAATATACATATATTTTTTGTAGAGCACGGACACATCATTAAGAGTTGTGACTAATCATTGTTACTTTTTGACACGCCCATTAAAATGGCCAAATGTTTTTCAGCAGATTATACATTGTTATTAACAGGATAGGTTTAAATATGCTCAAAAAATAAGAAATATGCGTTTTATAAAGCAAGAAAATTGGGAAAACCAGTTTTAAAAATAGCATTTAATTTCAAAAAACCTGCACTTAATTCTGATATATGAATCGAAGTTAAGGAATATATTATTTTTTTTTTTTTTTAATTCATAAAGCCTGTGCCTTACGTTTTAAAAATTTAGTTTAAATTGAAATTAATTAAAATTAGTAATAATTTACTATATAATGATAGAACTGAAAAAGGTAGAATTATTAGGGAGTTATCTTGTAAAGTTAAATAATTGAACATTGAAAAGAGAAAACAAAAAAATATAAATAGAGAAAAATAAAAATATTTTGATTACAATTCAAATGAAGAATAATTATTTCTCGAAAAGCAGCAAATTCTTTTTAGCTATATTTTTCAAAATTCAACACAATTTATTACACAGATTAGATTTTATTCACAAAAAAGGTATGGTATTTAATTATTATTTTTACATTTTTTTTTTAATTTTTATAATTTCAATTTGTTAATAATTATTTTATTTTTTGAAGTTTTTTTTTTTAATTTTTTCACCTTTTCTTTTGATTTGACTTTTCAGGGAAAATAAATTTGAGAACTTTCTAATAATTGTACCTTGTTATTTATTGTATCATGGTAATAATTAAACTGAATAAATTTGTTTTATCTCTTGTAACAGCTCTAATATGTTTATTGCTAATTTTAGTGTTTTTTTTTATCTAATATGTTTTTTTTTAATTTTTGTAATGAAGTTGTATTAAAAATTTTAAATACTGAATAGTTTCAATAAAATTATGAAAAAATGTTTACTTGTTAAGCTATGATTACTGTTTATTGTAAGGACAAGTAAATTTTGATGATTATTTTATTATAATATTTCTTTTAAAAATAATTTTGTTCAAATAACTTGAATTAAAAAAATTTAGCCTTTCTATGAAAATATTAACTTCTGCAAAAAATCGGTGAACTGATTTTCTCTCAATTTCAAAGAATGCAACCGTTTTGTTTTTCAAAAATTTTTAAAACTGGTATCTCCAAAAGGCTTTAATNTGTATGTATGTATGTATGTATGTATGTATGTATGTATGTATGTATTGTATGTATGTATGTATGTATGCAAATAATATTCATCAAATTTTATCTTCAAATAATTTCATAAAAATTTTATCTTTGATATGTACTTCTGTATTTGAAAGTAGAATTAAATCCTTAATAATACGGTACCTCAGTTCATTAATCCTTTCAACACCTTTACTAAATTTATTTAATAGAACAAATCAGCATTAATTTAAATTTATTTGTTTATTTATTTTCGTTTTAATAAATTTGTGTAATTTAAATTTTCTATTGAAATTATTATGTCATTACAATTTCTCATCCTAAATAAACAATCGGAAATTATTTTTCATCATGATGAAATAATGTCATAATGAATTGAATTAACTGTTCACATATTAAATTGAAATATTGTGTCGACTTATTATTATAATTATTAAAGTAAATTGAATAATTATTAGGCGCAATTTAAAGTTTTCCATGACATTTAATGAATTTAATTATAATAAAAGTTGACAAAATAAAATTTGCAAAATTTTTGTTCTTGACTATAAAGATAAATTTGTTTCATTTCTTTAAAATTATTATATATGTACATTAAAGTGCCTCACGAAAAAAACTGCAAATGTAACCCTTTAGAAATGAAGATTAGTATGTTCTTATATGATTTCCATTATTTTACACCAATTCGCGGGATTTTTTTTTTTTTTTTAAATTTTTGCTTTCGAGAACATTTATATCCTTAATTTACCATTTATATGCCGTTTAAATTTAATTATGGAACGGAAATCGCAAAATATTATTTGTGCCATTAAAAAATTAATGTACATTTTATTAGCATTGAGGAAACCTTTCCAATGATACAAAATATAAATTAAAATTGCTTAAACTATTCAAATTTCAATAAAATACTACTTAAAATCATTGAAAGTTTAAATAAAGTCTTCATTTCACGAGAATGAAAATTTTTGGGTAATAAATCTGTATCTCCAAAAGTACAGCTCGGATTAAATTGAAACGTATGGAAGATTTGCAAAGGAGGACTTAGGTTTTCAGAAAAATCATATTGTAATCACCCTGTGATAACACAACATAATCTACAGGGTGTCGAATTTGACTACATCAAGTATGTAAAAGTTTCAAAAATCGTAACTTCTTCCAATGAAGTCCGATTTACCAAATTTATCTCTTCTAGTTAAAGAGATATTTACACTTGATTTTTTTTATTGATTTTTGTCTCGACTTTTTCCCCTTTTTGGGAATAAGTCAAGAGATATGTAAGGTAAACATTTTTTAAAAATATTCCGTAATTTGCTACGTGAAAAATATTCAAAGTCAGCACTCTGAAATTAGTATAAAAAATTGCTATTTTTTACAAAAATATAGTGCAATTTTTTCACTTTTTCTCAAAATAAATTTTGGAATTAAATTAGATATTCAAGCTTTTTTCAATTTATTAACGATATATCAATAAGAAATAGTTTTGAAATGGTTTGACACTTTGCTTTCCGGCCAAAATCGAATACAGGATATCAGATTCCATGAAAAAGTCCACTTTTTAAATAACTTTTTTATTTGCATAAAAAAAAAAAAACATATTCGCATAGTTTTTTTCGCCATTATTTCTTATGCACTGTATAAAATATATCGATTTTTCACACTCCCAAAAATCATTAAAAAAATCTTTTAAAACCGATTATTGGCAATTTTTCAAAATTAAAAAATATTTAATACATTTAAGCGATTATTACGAATATTATATCGTTCAACAACCAAAACGCGCCAATACAATTAGGTGTTACGTATAGGCACATATATTGCAAAACAATGAATTTGGTGTGTGTGTGATTTGATCTTAGTTGTCAGTTTTGAGACCATGATATAATACTTTTTAAACAATCTAAAAATACATATTAGATGTCAATGAATTGGAAAATAAGTCGATTTTTATATTCTTGTAATATTTTATTAGTTTTTGGATTTTACAAAACAAAATCTTTTGGATTTTATATATTTATTAAATTTATTTTTGCCATTGCTTACACATACGTAACGAAAATGTCACTTACGATAAAATTACTTTCACTATAAATCTGAAATTACTTTTGAATATTAAATATTTTTATCAAAAGACTAATTTTGAAAATATTGGGGCCTGATTTGTACATAAAAAAATTTGCGTTCATGTTCAAATAAAGTCTATTTTAACTATTTATACTTCAGTGCCAAAAAAAAAAATGAATCTATATCGACCATTAATTTAGTTAAAGAAAAATATATATATCTCCTTTATGAATACACTTTACAATCAATATGGCTTGATAGTGTACTATTTGTTCAATTAAAAATATAAGTAAAAATATTCAGTTTACAGAAATAAAATCATGTCACATATTTGCATCTACTTGTATTGTTTTTAATTCTATAAAAATAATAATATCAATAAAACTCCACTTGTGTAAATTAAAGTAACAATAACAATTAAAGCTTTGTTTCAATTTGTGGACTTTAAATTACTACAGATATACAGATATATAAAATTCCATAAATATGTGTAAATCAAAACACTTTTACTCACATATTTCGAGTTCACTAAATTGTACTTGCATATGAAAGTTTAAAGGTTAAAGCTTGACAGTAAACTTTTATTTGTAGTTGATTTAAGTTTGACATTTAAAATTTAGATTTTTACAATGTTTTGCGTTATAAACATTTCGAAATTTTATCTCAGTGTTGGGAAAAGTTATTTTAACAATATATAGGAATTTCTAAAAATATATTTCTTGTGATATAAAGAAAACATTTTTTTTCCTTTGATATAAAGAAAAAGGCATAAATATTTGATCATTATATATCCAGCTTTGACAAATATAATACCTTTATCTTTATATATGAAACCAAAACTTAAAGTTCATCGTGTAAAGCTTAAAGTTATAAACAATTTATAAAGTATATCTTAGGGAATTTTCGAAAGACCTTAATTTATTAGATTTTCAAATTAAAAATTAAGGTCAGGAAGCAAATTCTAAGAAATGATTTAAATGAGCTGGTAATATCAATACCATTGATTTTATCACCCTAATATTACGCATATAACCTTCTATATTAATTAAAATATCGTAAAATTAATGTTAGGGCTGAATTAATATTAATTTATGTTTCACAAAAATACTATTTACATTATCATAACTAATCGTATTATCAATTCTTCTTATAAAAAAAATATATATATTGTTAGAACTTTTATTTCATACTTGTTTTTTGATTTCTGGGCTAAATAACAAAAATAATCGAATAAAAATATAAATATAATTTTAAATTTATTAATAGAATTGAACAATATTCAATACTAGTACTAACTAAATAGTAATTATAAATATACACACACACATTTAAAATTTGTAAGTGCAAAGAACTGTTAGATCCATTGAACGATTTGAAGGTGAACATTATCGTTTTCTACACAATATTTATTCATATTTACTCACTTGTACATTCAAATTCTTACATTTACAGTGTGTAAAAAATAGTTATTACTTTAGTTTTTGTAATATGAATATTTTATTATTCTTTAACAATTTCAGTGCTAAGGTAATTTGTATATAATAAAATATTTATATGGTGAAATCTAATATTTAAACTTTGTCCAGTTTTTTTTTTATTTTTTTATTTTTTTAATAACTATTTAATAATGCTTAAACCCAAAATTGAAATCTTTAAATGACGTAAAACACAAATAAATGTAATTGAGTATTATATAAAGCTAAACAATGCAATAATTTACATATCAATTAATATGTATGATATTAATGTAATATGCATATCTAACATATATGTACACATATACCCATGTGTAGTGTTGTGCAAGTATTGAGTATTAGTATCGAGTACCGAGTATTTTCCCCCTTTTTTTTGGGTACTCAATATTATAAAGTAGTTACTCAATAATTTATAAAACTACAGGCTAATTTTTAAACACATATTTTTTGGAAATTTTGAATTAAGTTTTATTCACATATTAATAAAAACTATAACAAAATTTCAATTAAAAAATTAATTAAATCAAATGAGTGGATGATTGCATGAGAAATAGAATCTTACTTTTAATTCATTCTTATTTAAGTTTTATTTGAATATATTTATTAAATTTTAATGAAAAATTAAAAATATATTGTAATAATTTTTTTCTGTGTATATTTTGTGTCTTATAAAAACAAATTTAGAAAATTTCCGTTAAATATATTTCTTTTAATTTTAAAAAGAGAGCATTTATTAAAAATCATGTTTTAAATTAAAAATGATGGTTACACTATATATTGCAGCATATCTCGAAAACTTCTTGTCTAATTTTATTCAAAAATATATCAAAAAATTCTTATTAAAATTATCCTTAAATAAATTTCAAATTTATTTGGTGTTTTCAATATAAATTGTCGAAAAGAATTTTTCGTTCGTTTTATAAAAACAGGTAGTAAATTTATAATACAAAAGTTTTTTTCGTTTTTTGCAATTTATTTAAAAAAAAATCGTTTTTATTGACAATTTTAGGGATTTTTATTATTCGACGGAAATCGGCTTATTCTGATTTTATATCCTCAATATGACTAATCATAATGTCGAACTGTAATATTACTTCGTAAATATTACTGATTGTCTAATCCTTAACATTTGCAATGGCGTTAAGGTCATAGTAGTGCAGTGTCTCATTTAAGACTTAAGAATTTTGGCAAGAAATCTACAATTTAACCACAAGTGGCATGTGTGTAGCTGCGCTACCATGATGATTGATTATATCCAATGGATATAATCAAAAATATATTTTATCTTTGAAAAAATCTCATTCCAGTTAATTTTTAAAAATATTTTTTTGCCAAGTACGAACTTTGAAAGATGACGTTTACATTTTCTGAAAACGACATTGCTCCATATACCCAAAAACTGTTTTTTAAATAGTAAAATGTCAAATAATTATTATAACTTTTTATATTGTAAAAACGAAAATCATAGCGATCAAAACAATATCATTTGTAGCCCTTTACAATCGTTCTCATTTTTAGACCCCAAGGCTTCAAATATTTAGCAAAATAAATTAGTTTGGGTTTCTCTTCTTCTAATTACTTCACTTATATGATTTAGGAATAAAAGACGTTGATTTTACGTAATTCAAAGATTGCATGCCCCACAGTGTTAAAGATGTATTTTTTATTATTATCGTAATTTTCTTCATGTTTAATTTATTTCATTACAACTTTATAAGAACGCTCGATTATTACAGCAATTTTGCAAAGATATTATTCTTTCAGAGGAAAGTGTAAATTTTTTCCATTCATTTTGAATACCTTTTGTATTTAAAATAATGATTTATTACAACCAACATCAGATTTAAGCAAATTAAGTCAGAATTGCGGCAAGAAAAATTTCGATGTGTGAACCCCGACTAATTTCAAAATATATAAATAAGAATATAATATTAAATAATAAATATTTGTGTATTATTCTGGATACATAAAAAAGAAATATATTGTTTATAAATATTGACATGCCTATATTTTTAAGGTGTGTAACTGTTTATTTTAAATTTATTTAGTAAACAAAATACAGTGCTGTGCAAAATATATTTAACAACAATTGAATTATCCCAAATTTTCAATTATTTTTTAAATCTACAACAAAACATGTTTGTTTCAACGAAATGAAACAAAATATTAATGTTAATGTTGCTATTGTTGTGCAAATTCTTATTTGAAGAAGATTGCCTTGTTTTATTCCAGTTTTTGTAAATATCCAAAATTAAATTCTTTTAAAGTCAGTGTTTCTGTTAATCCTTCAATATGTGCATTATTTCATTTTGTTTTTATTCAAATCCAAATATTGTAAAAAATATAACTATTTTTAAATTTACCCAATATTTTTCTTTTTTGCTTTTGTTCGTGCAGCACTGTATATACCTATTGGAAAAAAAATCTGGTTTTTGAACATGTAAATAAACTTTGACTAACAAGTTTATAAATTAAAAAATTTACGTATTTAATTAAGTTGTATAGTCATTTGAATTATATATATTTATGTATATACATGAATGTATATAACAACGCATACATACATACATACATACATACATACATGTATGCTTTCGATTATAGAGCATATATTCATATTTTACTCTGTAAATATTGTTTACAATTTGAATGTTTTATGTGAATAGTTAAAAATAAAATTTTGAATACAGAACATAAAAATAATAATAAACTTGTTTTAATACAATCATATGCGTTGTATTCAGAATTTATTTAAAATGACAAATATAAAAATATTTTAAAAAGTAAATTTATGAAAATTCTGATATAACACTGCTATATATCTTTTTCAAGATTCTAGGGAGAATTACGGTCAAAATCTAAACGTAGAAAAAATTTGTGGCAAAAATTTATATATGTATGTACTAGGGTATCCAGTCGATTAACCCTCATTCGGTTATTCGATTAATTTTGATCGATTAACTGTTCAAATAATTGAAAACTGTCTCTTTTCGAATAACGAATAAACAGAATAAATAGTGTCGAACAACCGATTAACCGTAATCTAGTTATAATTTAATAAAATTTTTTATTTTAAATTCGAATTTATGTCAACATCATTTCTGAATTGTAAATAAATATAATAGATTTTTAATAGAAAATAGATTTTTACTTCCAAAGTATTATTTCACACTTAATGTCTTGTGCTTAATAAAAGTGCCAATAAAACACAATTTCACTATTTATGACTTTCTTATCACTAAATAGCTATCAAAAATAGAACATTTATTGAAAACATTCGACTTTACACTATTTCTGGATCCCACTCTTACTTACTTTTATGAATATTATTATTTTTTTTTACTAGTAGATTTTATTTAAGAAAATGAGATATTGAAAGATTAAACTTTTATAAATTCTTGAATTTGTGGCAATATTATTTCCATTGGCTATAGGCTAATGAACATGACAATATATTTATAACAAGATATAATTCTTATACAGAAAATAAGAAATTTATTATATTATATTTATTTATTATATTTAAAAATACTGATTTATTAAACTTGAATTTGAATAGCATTTATAGTATTATTCCTAAAATCCAATTTTTTGAAACAAATGGTTTTTTAGATCTATTAAAATTGATTCTATATTATCTACATTAAGTCTCTAAGTAACTATTTCCATAGATTAAATTTTATAAATAGTATTATTTATATGTCTAATATGTATTTCTAAAACAATTCGGTTAATCGAATAATTTGACATTAATCGGTTATTAACCGATAAACTTATAACCTCGAATAATTATTTGTCAAATAAAACGAATAATCTGAATGCCCGATTAATTGGATACTCTAGTATGTACGTACATATGTACACGTGTCTATATGAAGGTACTATTTCCACTTGTTTATAAAATGAATACTTTTATACATTGATCGAATTGATCTAATAATTAACGTAAATATGCTAAATTTTATAAAAGCAAATGAAAGATTAATGCACATTTAAAAATAAATACAATGTTATAATTATGTGTAAACAATTTTGATTTCTTTTACTATTTATCTTTTTTTTTATTTTTTTTACTTAAATGTATATAATTTGCAATAAATAAAAAGTATTTGTATATGTACATTGCACTTAATATACAAATTATCACCAATAAACAAATTATATTTATGCATTTTATTAAAAACATACAATTAACTATGGCTATAGCGAACATTTATCGGTAATAAAAGATATTCATCCAGATTGAAATCATTAATATTTAAATGAAAGAAATAAGTTTTAATTACAAATATTAGTATTTTCTTTTCAAATAGTTTATAGATATAACGAACTATGTTTATAACGAAATAGATTTGTCGTTACTTTCAAGTTCGTTATAATCGTGTTCGACTGTACATATATTACATATGTAGGTTATTATATGCAGAAATATATTTAAGTTCTGAAAATGCATAAATTAATAATTAGCATACATAAATTTAAGACATTTTATTCGTTTATTTAATTGCATAACTTAATGTGTCTATAAAAATTAAAATCAAAATTAAAAATATTGGATTCTAATTATTAAAATATGTGAATTGTTACGGCAGAACGCATTAAAATCTAACAGTAGTAATTCACCATAGAGTCATTCCATCTTCGATCTCAATGAAATTTAGTACAAGTTTTGAAGTTTCTCCTAACCATGAAATTTCAGACCTATGCTTTTTTCGGTCCGAAAATATGACGGTTTAAAAAACGAAAAAATTCAAAAAAAACTGTACAAATGAATATCTATTTAACTTCTAATAACTTCTTAAATATAGATGGTAAATATTTAGTTGTTGGTGCAAATTATATACAAAAGATATTGTACATAGTTTTTTATATCAAAAGATCAAAGGTCAAAGTTGGAGATAAATAAAATTAAAACTATTATATCTCAAAAAGCGGTATTTTTAAAATTCTTATTAACTTATTTCTCTATATGCTAAAGCTTAGGAGTTACGGACAAAAATAAAATCTAATTATTAACAACTTCTAAGCTTTAGAAAATAAAAAGTTAATTTTTCGTGTAGTTTTAAAAATAAGAATATTATCATGAAAAATATATATAGTGAGTTGCTTTAGATCAAAAGTTCTGAAATATGAAAATAAGACTTACAAGATATAAATCAATGTATCTAGGAAAACGATATTTTTAAAATGCTAAAAAAATTATATTATATTATATTAATATAACTCTACTTTATGCCTGTGTAAAATTTCATGTTAGACACTCATTTAGTTCACAAACAAAATATGAACTGAAGTCAAATTTTGTGTACAAAATTTCATTTTTGTGTTTATAAAAAAATAATTTCAAATTAATTTTTGTAAATATTTTAAATTTTGCATACAATAAATGTATGCAAAATAACTCCTAAACCAATTGAGGGTCCATCTTGAAATTTGGCACAAATATAAAGGTTTTTTTTTAAGAATTTTAAAATACCGTTTTTTGAGATAATACATTTTAATCTTTATATTATCAATTTTGACTTCCGAAGTATATAACGGTTTTACTTGTCCTTTTAGGGTCAATGTGTTTTTCAATTGAACTTTGAACTTGTCCTTTTAGGGTCAATGTGTTTTTCAATTAAATGAAATAAAAATAAGAATTGTACAATGAATATTTTCGAAGTAATGAGCAATAAAATGAGATTACTTTTGGAAAAATAAAACCAACCGAAAATGTCTATTTCTTGTCCGAGGGAAGGATATCAGTGGATTTCAACTAAAATGATTCCTACCGGGAGTTTGTGAACGAGTTTTCATGTAGTGTTTCATTCGATTTACTAACCAATCGAGCTCTCCTATATGAATGTAATGGATGTTGAAAAAAGTGGATATCGGTAAGAGAGGAAGAGAAACCCTCTCTTTTACATCATTCAAAATTTCCCAAAATAGACAATGAAGGTACGTTGTATACATGAAAGTTATATACCACACTATGTCAGATATAAATATAGAAATTTCTGGTAGACTACAATCTAACTTATTTCAAACATATGTATTTTAAAAGAAATATCCGTTTTTTGAACTTTGAATTGAATTTATTATTTTCATGAATTTTTAAGAATATTCATATTAAAAACAAAAAGACTTTGTTAAGTTAAGAGATCAGAGTACAATATTGAATATGGACGTTTATTTACATTATAACTCATTTTTTCTTAAAAATTATATCCGAAGGATCTAAACATCATTGCGAAATTATTTTTTATTGCATTTTTAACTTTTCTTTACTTCTAATATCTGTTGTCGAAACGAATTTTCATTTCGTTTTATTAAATTAGTGCATAAGGTTCTTAAGATTTATACCTAACGCGATTTTGATGATATATAAGTACTGTTAGAATTTATTAAATTTATAAATTCCAGGAAAAAGCAACCATCGTACATATATTAAAATTAGTTAATATCACAAAAGAATAACAATGTACATACCTTTTAATACCGAAATTGGAACTGCTTCATAAGGAACCTTAGAAGCTTCCAATAGTATGTATAAGGCTCGACTGGATTGATTTAGAAAATCGTAGTAAAATTTAATTGGTTGCAATGGCATTTTCCTTTTACTTTTTAAGTTAAATTAAGAATGAGAAATTATTAATTCCGTTCGTTTATAATTTGAGGAATATTTTTTGGGTTCTTCACTGGGATACAGTTAATATTGAACTGAGCTTGATTTACTAGTGAAGATCAGTTAATAAGTCTGTCGACTGCATTGATGGTCGGACTGTGGTTTTGAGTGCATTTGTTTTTGTTTCCATTACCACCAATTAACACTGTTGTTTAGTTTTTTTTTTTTTTTTGAGTAATATTTATTTACAATATTGTATGTATTTCTTATGTTTTTGTTTTCTCTCCTCTTTAACTTTTTGATCATAACATGATATGTATGTATATATGTATGTATGTGTAATCTTGCAAACAAGTTTATTAAATACTCATTTAACTATACAGAGTTATATAGTGTATACATATATACTTACGTATATGTAAGTATGTACGTACTATTGTTAATTGTATGTGTGAATAACAACTAGTACAATATGGAAATATTTAAAAATTTTCATTTGTTTTTGTCACATTCTTTTTTACTTAAGTTAACTTTTGTTTTGTTTTTTTTTTTTATCTCTGATTTTTATAAAAAGCCGGTCGATCTTTTAATAGCTACATGCATATGTACGTATGTACATACTTTATACAAATTGTATGTGAGTATGTACATATACTTATGTATATATTTGCAATATTTATATTAATTTGTTTTTTTCCATTTTTTGTTTTGTTTATAGCTTTCGTTGATTTGTTTTTTTTTTTATACACATGCTCCACAACGCCCCCCCCCCCCTTATCAAATAAAACTTGTGTACGAGTATAAACATTTCCACATCCATAAACTAACTCAAGAAATCACGTTATACATATGAATGGTTCGATAATGAGTAGAATTAAATAACAACAAATTTAACTTAATTCATTGTTTATAAGGGAGATTTCATACGAAACTTAACAATTAAAAAAAAAAACGAAAAACACTCATAACCAATGGAGCGCATATAAAAATTACTTGAATTTATTATTATTATTTTTTTAATAATGTACATCATATTGTAAATCTTGTAAATATTTTTTTTTCATAATGTTCATCATATTGTAAATCTTGCGATTTTTATTTAATTTATTTAAGTTCCTTAATATATAGTAGTTTATAAATATTATTTTTAGAACTTTCAATATACAGTCATTGTCATATATATTTACACATTTGAAAATTTTTTAAAAAATTTAGAGAAGTCAAATATATTTGTTGTTATGAAATATTTTGAAAAAATACTTCTGTTGTTGTAAAGCCTAAAATGTTTACAGTAAATTGTACTAATTTGCGAAAAAAAACGCCGGTTTTTTTCTGATAACCACTTTTTATTATACACATGTTTTATACTTCATAATTATTTTCAAGTCATTTGTTTTACGCTTAACATTGCTAAAGATGGTCCCAAATAGTATCTATAACAAAATCTTATGATATAAACTCAACTTTAATAAGTCGCAAAAATATAAAAAAAAGTTGGCCAAAATTATCAACAAACGTAAGGAGCCAAGATGTCATTTAAATGAAAGTTAAAATGGTATATCGCACAGTGTCCAGTTACATAAGTAAAACGGTTTCCATGAAATTTCAGACAGTGTTAGTAGAGGTGTAGGTGAGTTTAAGTTAAGAATAACGAGGATCCGCCCTCGTTCTAGATTTGTTATATCTTAGCCGATTCTATCTCGGTAAAGTTTTTTCGCTATAGCGGGTCCAAATTTCACTCGATTTTTTTGAAATATCTTTTATTTTATTAACAAAATCAAAAGTTATATGAATTTGAATTTTGAAAAAACGTCTATTAAAAAATCATAAATAACATATATTTTTATGATTTTCCACTTTTGCCTTAATTTCTCAAATCGCAAAGATGGAATAATGTAATAATTGTATTTTTTACAAAGTTTAATGTGTTGTTAATTTTTTGGTAATAGAATTTTTTTTTTATTTATTTATTTATTTATTTATTTATTTATTTATTTATTTATTTATTTATTTATTTATTTATTAACATTACTAATAATAATTACATTTATTATACATAG
>MINK01173785.1:2954-14891 GCA_001735545.1 Phormia regina | reverse complement strand
TTTACAGACAGGATTATTTAAAGATAGTTTTTAAATGACGTACTGATTTATAGCTCTAATATTAACTACTTTTGGCGTTTAGCTCTATAGGAAATAATTAAACAATTTGATACTTTTTTTTATTTTTTTAAAGATAATCAATCATCCCTATCGTGAATAAAATGTAAAATTATTGTTCCCATAAAATTTTGATTCCCCAAGAAGAGAAATTTGCTATCGTGAAGTAGTAGTAGTAAAATAAAGAAGAATAATATATAAATAGGAAATAAATTTTAAAAAAATTAAAATTTTAAAACGTGAAGATGTTTAGGATTGGCGAAATTATTTACATTTTCTATCTAGTTCCCTTAAAAACAATGGAAAAACAGCTTTGAAAAAAGACGTTCACGATAAGGCGAATTTTGTGAAAGGAAATATTTTCGAGCACTTCATTCCCCAGTGAATTACAAATAAGAAAAAGGGAACACATTTGAAGGTATTGTATTTTTTGTGAAAAGGGAAAAAATTTCGAGGGAAAGGTTGTTCACGATAGGGGTGAATATTAAGAATGATATTTTAAAAAATATAAAATCCGTTTATGGTATAAGATGGATTTAATAGCAAAAAATATTTCATATAAATTTCCATTTTCAGTTTTTTATTTTACAAATTTGAAAGTGTCAAGAATTCTAATTTTTATTTTTTTTCATAAAGATATATTCAAAGCATAAATATTGATTTTATTCATAAGTTAATGAAAATTCCTACGGAATTTATTTATTTTTTTAATATCTCTGTCATAAATGAAAATGTTCACTAAATTTTGAATAAAATCAACTTTTATGAATGGATTTTAATGAAATATATCTTATTTTATTTACAAAAAATTGTATTTATAACAAAAAAAGACGAATTATAATTTTTATGTATTTAAGAATTTTTATAATTTTTTGAAAAAAAAAAAAAAAAAAAAAAAAATGGTTCGCATTTGTGTTAAAAATTTTATTTTCTTTCTGAAAATAGACTTAATATCTTCAGATATGATGACCCTATTAAAATATAATGTAAGAATGACTTGAAGTAAATTTTAATTAGAATTCTTTGATATTTTTTTTAATAGAATTAGACAAGTAATTTTTGGACTATGTTTCAGGATATGAAACAACCTGCTTATTTTTACAAAACGCGAATTATTGCAAGAACTAGAGTCAATTCAAAAAAGTAGAGGCTTAGTGTTTATTAAAAACAGAGAAAAAACCTGCAGAAGAATCGGTATATCCCTATCGAACGTTAATAAGAGCAATTATATATGTATATAACGTCATGATCACTTGTATCTTAATTAATGGAAAAAATTCCATACCCTAGAATCGTTGTGTACTTTATATTATTTAAAATTACTTCTAACTCTTAAGTAATATAAAACCCACAGTATTGAAGCGCACAATATGTTTTTTATATCTCCACAATTGTATAAATAACAATACATATACATTTATATCCACTCAATATTCTATTTGTCAATAAATATAGTTTTAAACTAATACAAACATGACAAATCATCTTTTTCATCTTTGCCACTCCAGCTTTTGACACATCTTCTTCTCTTTTTTTTCCTTCTTGCAACAGCATCAGAGTATCTTTAAAAGATACAATTTATGTGTCCAATATATATGTTTGAAATAATATCAACAACTTGAACTTTCAGATACATTACTTATAACAATTCTCTCTATACTTACTACAAAATAAACATGCATGTTTAGTAGGAAGATGAGAGAAGATGAAGACGAAGAAAAAAACTAAGGAAAACTTTAACACTAATGCTAACAAGAGAAATAATAAAAATAATATAGCATACAACAAGGAGTTAAACTGTCACATTGTATACAAGTTTCAAACAAATATTCATGTATTTTAAATACAATTTTTGAACAAACATTTCATTTTGTTACTATACCATTTACAATCATATGTACATACATGTACATACATACATGCATACGTTTCATGTATACAAGTAGTGTATTTGGAAACATTGTTGTCATTTAAATGTATAAAATATGTAAGAAACATGTTTTCTACGTTAAAGTTTGTTTTTTTTTTTCTGTGTAAAATTATTGCATTTTACATTTTTCGTTGAGTATCATCGATATTGTTGACAATTGCATGTGTGTACTTATGTATAGGAATGTGTCTAAATGTAGAATTTTTTTTTTAATATTTTTGTTATGTAAGATATTAGTTTCTAGAAGTCAATGAAATACTTTTAACTGAAGTCAACATAAATAAGATGAAAAATATTTTGAGTTTGTCTTGTTATTGAAAATTTGTTAAGTGTAAATTGTGACACTATTTAAGGCGGAGAGATTGGAAAGTTAACAACAACAACTAATGAAACATTAATGTTTTCAACAATTATAGACAGTAAAGGAGGAATCATTGATTTTAATGTTGTTTTTTTTTTTTTTTTTTTTTTTTTTTTTTTTGTAATTAAAACAAATTTGAAATATAAACTGAAATTATTGCCAAATAATATTCTGATATATAGAAAACCTAATAATATATAGAGGACGGATTTTCATATCTATTTGATATATTGTTACTAACTTATATAACTATATATTTAGACAAATTTTAATAACATATTTTAAGCGTTTATTAAAAAATAATAAAAATAAATGCATGAAAATCCGTCCCCTAATCATGTAGTTTTTCCAACTTTACATTAAACTTCGAAATAAAATTCTGTAAGAAACTATTTTCCAAGCAAAAAATAAAAGTATTTATATATAGGGAGCGGATTTCCATGCATTTACTTTTTTAAAATAAAATCATAAAATATTCTTTGAAGAATGTAAATTATGATTAAAAATATTCATATTCGATTCAAAACTGACTGGTAAAATATATAAAAAATACATCAGTAAACATATCCACACTAATCCTTATCTACGGTGCAGAGTGGGGCCAAATGTAAAATAAATGGTAATTAGTTTGGATCTTTGAAACCACTTAACCGATTTAGATGAAACTTGCAACATCAATAATTTTATTATTTAATGCGATCTTAACTCTAGGAGTTTTTTCAGAAAAAATGGGAAAATCTTCCAGATTATAATGATACCAAAGTCAGGAGTCAGGGAACGATCATCTTCATATAGACCCATTAGCTTGCTGCCTTGCCCTTTAAAAATATGCGAAGTATTTCAAGGAAAAATCATAACATTTTGAAATAATAATATCATTATTCCAGTTTACCATTTCCGTTCCTGCGAACATCAAGGTACTATTCAAGAAGAAAATCTTTTGAAAAGAAAAAATATTACTCTGTAATTTTTCTGGATGCAGATACAAGCCTTTGATAAAGTTTTGCAAGTTCTAATATACAGAAATCAAATGCTTATTAATTGATTATTTAGTGTAAAATGTAATGGTTATGTTACAAGAGATTATGAAAATAAATGCTGGTGATCTGCAAGGAAGTTTTCACGAAGTGACACTCTATCTAATATATAACACTGATTTGCCGACATGCGATAAATTGACTATCTGTGATAAGTTGACTACATGTGGATCCGTACGAAGCATCTAGAGAACTCAGTAATTACTTAAAGCGTGTGGAGACGTGGTTAAGAAACTAACAAAACACATTTGCGCTTAGGACGGGCTGTCATCCTTAACAATATAAACATTCCACAGTCTGAACATGTGGCATAACTTTACATCTAGACAGACGTCTTACTTGGCTTCGAAACATAGAAGCCAGGAGGCCACATATGAGAGTCAAAGTATCTACTATGCTCTGGCTAATCAACTATCAATCAAAATTAATCCTTGACATCATCCTCTATAAAAGCATCGTAAAACCAATATGGACATATGGAATGGGGGAACAACAAGTTATGCCATGACAGGAGCACAAAGGTATATGAGAAATGACAATATTCACACGAATTTGGAAATACCATTAGTAAAAGAAGAATTTGTAAAACTTCATGACAGATATGTCTTGAAACTACAGCTTCAATCCAACCCATTGGCAAGACTACTTACCAGGAAACAAACATCGTCATTAATTTTTTATGAAAACTTATATTTTAGTTGTAAGATTTAAACATATATTGTTAGGCCTACATATTATAGGCAGATCCAATAAGTAAAGGAAGAAACGTTAAGAAAAAAAAAATCATAATATATATATATTTTTTTTCTCTATAATATTACACAGGGTAGAAAAGATCAAGTTTAAAGCCACTCAAATTATTTTTGTGTAATTGTCATGAGTTCTCTTGATAAATTTTTATAAAAAAATAATAATTCATGTTATTTCCAAGAAATGTCTGCATTTTATTTTATCTGTTCAATATTTTAGAAGATATTAAAAAATGTTTTAGAAAGAAAACTAAATTTCTTAAAACAAACTCGAATGTTTGAATATATTGAATCTATATACTTGACCATCAACTTTTGTAGGGGAGGTGGGAGGATATGTGAGTGGGCAACGCTCATTTTTTGTTTGAGATTTTATATTAGTCCTTGAACGATTTATACAAGATTGCGTGGACGTTTTATCTTATAAGAGAGGTGGGCGATAAAGTAGACCATGTCCAATTTTGGTATTTCAAACTTATATCAACCCTCGAACTATCTGTAAAAAATTCCGTTACCGCACATGATTTTGTTTAAGAGATATCAGTAGAAAAATATAAAATAAAGCTACAACGGACATCCTGTGTTCCTATTTTTTCGCCCATAATTTTTTTTAAATTTTGCTAATTTTCAATGCTAAACAAACCTTATATAAGATAAATATTAAGACAAATAAATATTTAAGACATTTTTTGATAAAATTTTTTCAAATAAATTTTATTAAAAACTATTCATTGAGCTGATTAAAAAAAATTATATAAATCAAAATGTTTCTGATGCTTCATTAAATAAAATCATACAATTCGTACTAAAAACGTTTTAAATTCAAAAATTGAGGTTAATTCAAAAAATATTTTAAAGATTCAGAACTCCAGGATTTCATATAAATTTAAAGTTTTTAAAAAAATTCGTGACAAAAAAAGTACTTATTTTGTCCTTTTTGTCTAAGCTGAAAAAGTAGTTTCAACAAATGAAATACATTGAAAAAGTTCTTTGATTTTTTTTTAAATATATTGATTAATTACAAATTCATTGTTTCAAAGAAAATATTCATTGACATTTAATGAGATATTCAATGTATTTACACCCAATACATTTAAATCATTCGTTGCATTTATTTCGTAATAAAATAAATAAATTTGTATTCAACGTATTTGTTCTTCTATATAAAGAAGTCGTTTATATTTTAAATAATAAAATAACACTTCATTAATAAATTTAATTAAAAAAGTAATTTCAACAAATGAAAGAAATTCGTTGATTTTTTTACAAAATTCAATTACATATTCATTGTTTCAAAGAAAATATTCATTGATATTTAATGAAATAGTCAAAGCATTTATCAATGATACATTAAAATCATTGGTTGCATTTTTTCGTTGTAAAATAAATAAATTGTTCAATGATTCAAAGTATTGGTTCATTGATATAAAGAAGTAGTTTATATTTTAAATAATAAAACACATTTACCTTGAATTAAATCAACTTGTACGTCATTAATATTAACAAATTAATCATTAATAAATTTAATTATTAACAAATTGAATTAAAACAGTAATTTCAACAAATGAAATACATTGAAAAAAATCGTTGATTTTTTAAAAATTCATTTACAAATTCATTGTTTCAAAGAAAATATTCATTGACATTTAATGAGATATTCAATGTATTTACACACAATACATTGAAAACATTCGTTGTATTTATTTCTTAATAAAATAAATTAATTAATTTGTTCAATGATTCAACGCATTTGTTTATTGAATTAAAGAAGACATTTATATTTTTTATAATAAATGAAAAAAAAAAAAACGGAATTTTTTTTTTAAAAATAAACATTTTTTTTAAATAATATTAATATTTAACTTGAAATGGAATTTGAACAAACAAAGTTATTGTATAGAAATATTTACACAATATAGATAGTCTTACCCAAAATTTGGAGAATTCTTACTTTTTGTAATAAAATGCCCAAAATTTCTAACCCAGGGAAAACGTCTTTCATTGAAGTCTTCACTCTGTCTTTATAATAGACGGCCCGTAAAAGACACTTTAGGGCTATTTACCTTACATAAAAGGTTCTTAACTAAATTATTTTTACGCTAATCCCAGTTTAAAAATTTATGAATTTAATAAAAATACTGAACAATTCTTTTTTTTTTCAAAACTAACAAAGTTTGGTTAGGGCTTGTGGGGTGACTTTTGCCACAAGATTTTCAGGACTTACTTTAGATTGGTTTGAATTCCAATTTCGTTAGGAAACATAGTCCTGAACAAAAACCTGATTTTTTAAGTGAAAATATATGGTCACCTTTTTGTAAAAAAGTATCAAAAATTATTAATTCTTTTTAAAGTTTCATCTTCAAACTAAAAAAAACTTTCAATCGGATTTATATATTTATATCATTCTTGCAGCAAAATTATTTAAAATTTTCTAAGAAATCGGGTGATTACTTCAAAAAATTTAGAATTAATAGGAAATTCGCCAAATCAAGCAAAAGAAAAAAGGAGACTAAAAATTATGCTAATATTTATTTCGATCTAAATATTTCCCAAACTAAAAGAGATTTTCAACACATCTAGTAATATTTTTTTAGATATTTACAAGGGCTATCCATATAAAAAATTTCTATACTCTTATATCATAAATAAATTTTCGACGATTAAAAAAAAATAAAAAATTACATACTCGAGATGACCAACTTTGGAGGATCATCCACTAACCCCCCGACCAGCTAAAAATCTGTTCTTCTCCAAATCTACTCATAAACACCTTAAATCTAAATATAGAAAATTTTATGGAAATATCTCCAACGGTTCACAAGTTATAGAATTATGTTAAAAAAAATCTTTTTAAAACCCCTATGTCATGATAATATAATAATTAATTGAATCAATTAAGTTTTCCATTATATTTATGTAACTTTTTGCTTAAGTATAGTGACAAATTTAAAGACTCTTAACGTTTTCAATAATTCCATGAAGTATTCCATAAAAAATACTTTTTCTTAATTTATAAAACCTCCTCTGTGGCACATGACAAGAAAACAAGAAATTAAAAAAATAGAAAAAATAAACACAACATATAAACAAACAATAGCAAACAAATATGCCAGGAATGACAAAAATCGTAACACACATACAACTACACTCAATCATAGTTAAGAAATACAAATACTTTTCATTTGATTGCAATATTTAGTTGCAACTCACTCAACTCTCAATGACTAACAAACAAACTAAACATTAATAAACAGGCATGTACTTTTGTATATAAATCCATATATAAAAAAAAAAAACATATAAAATGAAACGTTAATCAGTTCCACTGTTTGAATTTTGCTAGCAATTTGTTGTTAAAAATGTTAAATTTATATGGATGCATGCGTTTGTTTGTTTATTTAATTCTTAGTCTGAATGTCTATATTAATAAGTGCAATGGGTGTAGTTAGAAGAGAGTTTGAGAGAGTTCTTTTTTTTCTCTGAAAAGATAAAGATATAATGTCAAAACTACTGACATTTTTGTTATATTTCTACAAATACATACATAAACATATACTTAGGATGAAGCCTATACTTTAGAAAAAAAAAACACAATTCCTTGTAGGTAAGCAGCTAAACCAACTTAACTAAAACTGCCAACGATTGTTGATGTATGGTGTCTAGATGTGTGACAGTTAAACAAGTATTTTAGAGTGTATTAGTGAAGTGTAGTGTGTGTTAGTGAAAAGTGTGTATTTTAGTTTAGAAATGATGAAAAACTTCAAGTAGTTACATACATTTATTTTGTATTTAATGTTTAGATGATGATCTTAGTGGTGGTACTTTTTAACAGATAAAAAAAGGATTTTAGCATTTCAAAAATAACACTGTTATTTAGTGATTCTGCAGCAGTTGATTTTTCAGTCAATTCGGATGTATTTTTTTAATGAAGTATTATTGAATGGTATCTTGAAAAAAGAACTGCGCATGAAAAAATCCATGCATGTTTTTAAGGTTATAACGTTTGTTGTAATAGAAAATAAATAATTCAGTGAACTGTTTTATACTTTTCATTATGCTCACTAGTCACGTGCTAAGTTTCATGTTAATAGCAAAATTAGTTTTTCTAAAACTGCAAAAGAAACTTAAAAAAATAAACAATTACAATTTTTAATGAAATCTTACATTGGTTCAATAAAATAATTGCTAGGAAAGTAGTGTTGTCACAAAATACATTTTCATGGGTCATAATATAAAATAGTTACTCAAAGGAAACCTGGTAATGAAAGAATGTAGGTCCCAGACAGAGTAGAAAGGAATCCTTTGAGAGAAATCCTTTCATCTCCTAAAGAAAAGTGTCATAAAAAGTTAATGGTTAGAATTTTTATCAGACAAATTTCAAATGCACTCAAGACAAGGCGCGGATCCATGGGGAGGGAAAAAGAGAAACTTCCCAGTCCAAAATGAAAACTCTCAATGAAAAAATTGTACTCAATTCGTACAGGGTTTTTTTCATCTTCCTGGACGGAAATCTATCTTGCAGATGCTAGAGGAAATATGGCTGAAGATATTGTCTATAAAAGAAAACAAAATTTTCAATATACATGTCCAGGCAAGAAGCACTTTATTTATAAAAAAAACGAGAGAAAAACGTATAGTCGGTCAAGACCGACCATATGATACCCTACACCACTACCTATGTGTATCAAAATTCGGGAAGGAGCCAATTGTCCACGATACTTGTATTATGTAGAAAATAAAACGTTACTATTACAGAATATAACTTCGATACTAAGATTCATATGTATTTAAGTACTTTTTGGTGATTCCCCAAAATGGGTCTTATATGGGAGCTATGGTTAATTATGGACCGATCTTAATAAAATTTTGCAATGTCACTTATACTTATATACATGTTATATGTGCCGAAGTGATTTTCGAAAGGGGGGTTCGTATGGGAGCTATGGTAAGATATGGACCGATCTTCATGAAATTTGGCACACAGATTTATGCTTACATAAAACTCATTTATGTTAAATTTCATTAAAATACTTAAATTATTAAGGTATTTTTGAGTGTTAAAACTCTATTTTGGGAGATCATGAGCCGATCATGACCAAAATCAATAGGCTTCGTCAAATTATCTCTAAAATTGCGACCTGTACTTTGTGCACAAGATTTACATGGACAGCCAGCCAGCCAACCAGACGGACGGACGGACATCGTTAAATCGACTCTGAGTCGAACGGTATACTTTAAGGTGGGTGTAGGAAAATTTTTTCTCTGCGTTACAATATTTGCACAAACACATAATACCCTAACCACCTATGGTGGTGTAGGGTATAAATAAATGGACTTATTCGAGAAAAAATTGACCGAAGCGCAATTAAATTTTTAATTAGTAGAATTTTGAAAAATTCGCTTATTGGTTTAATTCCTGTATGTAGATTTGTATGTATGGACTTTTTCGAGTCCAGTCCTAAAATTATTTTAAATACATTGAGTATAATTTTCCAAATCATTCTAAACTAGAAATAAAAAATTTAATTAATATGTTAAATTTTTTGTAATTTATTACTTAAGAAGATAATAAATATTCTCCTGTACTAATGTTTGGAAGACTCAAAAAATCTGTGGACATCCACCTTAATGTATCACAATCAATTTCCGAGTTGATTTAACAGTGTACGTCCATCCGACTGGGTTTTTGTCTGTCCATATAAACAATTTTAAAGATATCTTACAGAAGTTTGGCACATAATAATTATTTTAGCATACAAAATTTTTGCCGGAATAGTGGTTTAATGATCATAAATGCCTTAAATATAATATTGAAAGGAAATTAGGTGTAAAGTGTCAATCTTTGCTCCCAGTTTCTGACACCTCCAAAATGCCTAAAATTTTTGAGAATTTTATAAAATAGAAATTCTAGCAGTATTATTTTTTATTTAAATGTTACAATATTTACGAAAATGTAAGAAAACATATTCAGTTTTTTTTAAATTTAAACCTTTAATAGTTAAAGGTTTCATTTAATATTTAAAAGGGAGAGCATTTTCCACATTTTTTTAATGCAGTATTTTCAAAATGGTTGACGATATCATAAACTTCTGAAGAAAATCACTAAGAGAATTTTGTTTAAGTTCAGTTATCACGGGAGAGTGAAAAATCTACAAATAGTTAGCACTTCGTATCTCATTAAGACGTTCCTAGAGGACATGTTCCAAAACACTTTTCTTTTATAAATAATTCTGTAACTTGTGAACTGTTGGAGATATCTTATAACAAATTCATATGTTCGTACTTGAGTTCTTTGTGAGTTGATTTTAAAAAGAGAATGGTCCTTGCGGGTCTAATCCCTGATATTTCGAGTATGCATTTTTTTAATCATCAAAAATTTTATATAGATAGTCTTTGTAAATCTCTAAAAAAATACGCTTCATATGTATGTTATCTTTTAGTTCTAAAAATGTTTAGTCGAAATAATTTTTTGTCTCTTTTTTAGCCAACTTTTTTTTTTTAATTTGTGGGCTTACTATTGTAAAATTCTCAATTTGCAAAGCTAGGATCAGCATACAATTAATTCAAGTAAAGATCTTTATTTGTAAGATAAATCCTCTGCCGGGAGCCTTTTATAAGGCTTCAATATTTGATATAGGGTTTGCATTTTGTGTTTGGGCATTTTGATGGAATAAGGTGGGAGTCTTTCTAAGGCTTTAATTTTAGGACAGGTTGTCCATTTCCGATAATTATAATTATTTTCTTTTCTGTTTTTTGGTTATTGTTTTTACAACTAGTATAACAAATATATGTAGTTTAAGTAATTTTACATCATTTTATTGCGATTTTGTGTAAATAAAAGTTTTTCAAAAACGAAACTTCTGCTGAAGCCATAACTAATCATTTTTAGCAAAGAAAATCGAAAAATTTAATTATAAAAAAGATATAAAAATTAAGAAAAATTTTCCAATATATTCTAAAAAATAAAAAAAAAAAATAAAAATAACAATTTGCTAATAAGTGTAAATCAGCAGAATATTAAGTTTAACAAAAGCTGGTTTAACTTAAAATTGTACGTTTAGTGAAATAATATTACATGTTAAAAAATTCATCGAAAATTGCTAAAATTTGATAAAAAACAACCGTAGTGAACCTTGTTTAATTCTACAAATTTAGAAATGTTAAAGAAATACATTATTATGGATCCAGGTCTGGTACAAAGAAGCCCCACATTTCAGTAGGATCATAAAATTAAGATATGGTTTGTAAGAGGATGTAGAAGAAAGTCAAAAAAAATTATGAAAGGATGAAATTTTTGCAATTGGGATCAAGATAAATCATTTCGTATTCAATACCAATGTTCTACCCTAACGAAACCTATATACCGAGGTCAAAACAGAAAAATAAGGTAGCTACCATAAGGGGGTATGTGATGGAATCTGAAGAAGGTATTTTAGTACTTACAAATGGACTTATAGATTATATGTATTATATGATCATTTGAAAATAAAATTCACATAAGTGTTGCTGAGAAAATGGGAATATATGACCGTTTATATTTACCAGGATAATAACCTAAAGCACAATTATAAAGCTTAACTTTCCTTGTAACTACACGAAAATTACAAAAAAACAATAAATAAAAAATAAAAACATTATAATCTATATAACCAATCTAAATGCAAATTTGTGGAGTTTTTATGAAAAAAATTCTAATTTTTAAACTTTACGAATATAAAGCGTATTGATATTGATATTATAATTCTAATGCAACAAAATTTATTGTCAATATAATAAAATTGTTATCAAACATACACTGGAGCA
>MINK01173783.1:0-14922 GCA_001735545.1 Phormia regina | reverse complement strand
ATCTTCTCTAAACATACCTCGAAGTATCTAATGTAAAGCTTTGTAGCATTTTCCTAGATCACTTTTCGCTAAGATGATTATTATTAAGGTTGTCTAATACTATTCATATAATTTTAAACTTTTTAGCTAACTATAAAAAGGTATTTTTTTTAATATAAATGATTGGATGTTGGACCAAGATTAATATAAGTCCAGAAAGTATACATTGGCGATTAGAAGTGCTCACCCTTAAAAAAAAAACACCAAAAAAAAAAAGTGCGCAATGATGTTAAATACATAGGAGATTACTTTTCTTAACATTATAGTGCAACTTTCTCTGATAAAACAAAATATAATAAAATATCCTACATATTAAATACGTAATGCCTGGCTTCTATAAAGAGAACTAAATGAGTATTATAAATAACATAAATTTATGTTAAAATAATTTATTAGAAACATTATAAGAATAAAATAAATGGTTCGAAGTTAACCTTGATTGTGTATTTGACACGATAAAGCTGAAATATATTTCTTATATAGATATTGAATGCTAAAAAGCAATAATATAGAAATAATTTATTGTCTCGTTGGTATTTTGTAAAATTAACAAAATTAAAAATATTATTGTAAAATTTAGCAATATATTTGTCCTATATTTCATTTAAAACAGGAAAAAAAGTCCACAATACAAATGATATATGAAGAAAATTTCATTTAAATGAAAAACTTGAGTTCAAAGTGTTGCAACCTGCTCACCAAAATGAAGGCAACAACAAATAGAAAAAATCCAGAAAAAAATTCCCAATTAATAAATTAATTAAATCAATCAAGTAGATGATTAAATGAATTAAAAATGTGTATAACATACTAAAATTTATTTTTTATTTTATTTTATTTTTTCTTGAATATATTTATTATATATTTATTATATTTAAACAATTGTGTTAATTGAAAAAAATTTTTTCTATGAAACCTTATTTTGTTTTTAAACAATATAAAAATTATATTCCCATAACAATAAAACGTTATGAATAAATTTAATACTACTATCAAATATGTTTTTAAAAATTCATAACTAGTTGATAATATTCAATGGTTTAGTTAGTAAAAAAATAGAATAAGTATTATATTATTCAACACTAATTCTGAAGCACGGGGTTTCCCAGTCAATTCAGATACACGGTATTCACAAGTACTAAACATCTAATCAACTTTTTTTACTTGACTATAGTTCTGCCGATAAATCTCGATTTGTAAAATTTTTTAAGTCTGATTTGATTTGTAACCATAATAATAAATTTGTTGCGAATATGTTATGGTTAATAATATGATAAAATCGAATCATAATATTAAAACAAAAGTGGCAAAATGTGAAAGAAAATTATCATAGTGTGATATGATCGTAATATGAAAAGTTTTTAATTATTTATAAACATGTTTAAAGCAAATAGAGATCCTATCAAAACCATTCCCCTGCATGTATGGATACTGAATACATGATTCTGTTGGGTGATCAATATAGACGCACAATATTCTGCCCCACTATGCTAGTGTAGGGTACAAAATTTTTCATATATATACGTAACAGAATTTTCCATTTTCCAAATACTTAAATTTGGTATTCATTTGGTCTGTATGAAATTCCTTTTACAATATTTAATGTAATACGACAATTATCTGGCAATTAAGTGAAATTACATACTTGAAAGAAATGCAAATGAGTTAGAAAGAATGTTTTTGTAACATAATGAATTTTTGTGATTTTTTTTTACATATATTTATGTTAAAGTTTGTAAAAATATCTAAAATAAAATATTTTTAAAATTTTACATTAAACAAAAGAAATTTTCTTTAAAAAATTAGCCATTGATTTGAATGATATATATCATAAAAAAATAAGTTTCAATTTACGACACATTTTTTTCAGAAAATAGGCTTAATATCTTTATATCTGTTGATCGTATTAAACAGTAATATAGAAATTATTTGAAGACAATTTTAATTCGAATTTTTAGATATTATTTTGTATGAAATCACAAACATTTTCGGAAGTGTTTCAATATGTTTCAATATTAGAGGGTTAGTATTTATTAATACCATGTATTCGAATTGACTCAGATTGATTGCGTGTTTCGCTGTGCAATATCAATATCATCAAATAAGAATTGGTAGTTATTGGTAGCATCAAAATTCTAATTCAAGATCTAAGAAAAAATTACTTTAGATACAATTTTTTCTTAGATGTTTTGTTTCAACTAATTTCCCATAATTGTCAATAACATTTATTTATTAATAAAAATAAAAAATAAAAATTAAACTAGAAAGCTAAATACGTATCCAAATAACTTTAGCCACAACCCACCACCCCTTATATATACATATATAGTTTTAAATTCTTAACAATTTACAATATTTATCTTATAATTTTCTGCCACTTTAAATATGATTTATGATTTTAAGAATTTGTTTTTATTTTATTTTGTTTTTTTTACTTTTTTATGTTTACAAAACTAATTAACAAATTGTTTTAATGTTTATGTATCGTGCAAATAGATTTTTAATCTTTGCTTTTTATTTTTTATTTATTTATAATCTCTCACCTACTAGTTTTTGTTTTGTGGTTTTTTCTTCTTTCTTTTTTGACAATAAATAAACACAAGAAAAAAAATTCATAATAAAAAACAAAAATATTTTTTGCTTAAATATTTGATTTGTTTATAAACACTAAATGGCGCTTGGAAAGTACCCTCTTTTATTAGCATAGTTTTTTGGACGTGGACGGTTTTTTGCTTAATGTTTAATTAATTTATCATACATATTTGGTAGTTTAATGACTCAACTAACTGTTTGTTTACTTAAATGTTTGATAAATATTATTTGGAATTCCTTTAATGAATTGGAGGGTTTTAAATTAAAGAACAAAATAGAAGAATGAATAAAAATATGAGAAATTTTTGTTGATTAACCAATAAACCAAATGATATTTTAAATTTACAATAATTTTTAAGATTCTTCTTATATTTAAGGTGGATTTTGTCATTTTTATATAATTTAGTTAATGTTCGTAGCTGAAATATCTCGATAGATTATTTAGGTCTCTATTATAAATGTTTAAATTTTATTAATAATAAACATGTTATTGTTATAAATTTTATGATAGCGAATTAAATAAAATTTCTTTATTCATGTATGATTTCGTTCCATACTTACGAGGTTCATTGGGATTTCTAATGAATTGGTAATGAGGCCAAAATTGCGTTGCTGAATTTATTTGAAATAAATGACTCATACTTTACTCTTTTCTTATGGTTACTTACTATTCATTAGTTATTTTCAGAAATTACAGTCATTGAGCTAAAACGATTACTTAGTCTATGAGACGATTATATTTTAAATTTTTAACTTCCGTTAATAATTCCATAGAATTTTAATTTAATTAAAAAAAAAAACTAATATTTTTATGATTTTTAGCATATTGTATTATTGTTGTTAGCGTAAACCATATGGTAAATAAATAATTGTTGTAAAAAATGTATAATAACAATTTGAACATATTCATATTCTAAAAATATTTCATTACATACAACGAATAGAAAGTGTTTATTAATAAACATTTTGTTAATTGTTCTTAATTTATTGAAAACAATATTTTGTTTTGAACATTTACAAATTCTCACTGTATTTTACCTGATCGTTCGCCATGGACGACTAAAAGCAGCTGAAAAACAAAATATTTCAGATAATGCTAAATAGCAGAAGCGGAACATCGACAAATAAACATGTTGTGCTAAAGCGGTTAGTGAGTGTTAAAAAATAAATCATAAATAATAAACTAAATTTAGGCTAAAATAAAAATGCATTTAACAAAATTTTTTCATTTAAAAGATGCAATATTAACTCTTCTTTTAAACTTTAAGTTAATATTTGGTAGTGGCTTTATTTACTTAAATTGTTTATGTATTTTATTACAATAATTTTTATGGTTTATAAAGGAATATTATTTTAGTATTTTCGAAATAACACAATAAATTTATTAATAATAAATTTTTATTTATTCAAAAATCAAAGGTAAAACTATTAAAATGTATTTTCATACATCATTTATTGTATTAATTACTAAAACAAAAACTTCATTGCCATCATCATCATCATCATATTAAAATCATTTGTAGTACAAAACAAAAATAATCATAAACAAGTGAGAATGTATTAGTTGGCTTGGTCGAATCTTTATTACTACCATAATCAGCAAAATCTTAAAATATCACTTTATATAACGGTGGGTGGAAAACTATATCTAGGACATTGGTAGGGGCAGAGTGTATTTGCTCTTTTCACATACACAACATGAACATCAACCTAGAAAACCTAAAAACTCGAAATTAATAGATAAATCGCAAAACAAAGATTATAAGGAAATAAAAATTTGTAAATTTAGTTCTATACAGATCGATCAATAGATTTGTATATCCTCTCTTTTTGCTTATCAATGATCTGCGATGTCCAACCCAAGCCCTGTATGCTTTCAATAAACAGGCAGGTGGAAAGACGGACGATTTTCGTTAGACACTATAGCAGTTTAGATGATTATACCCACATGATACACACGGAATGACCAACACAATTTACCTCCATCTCTATAATGGTAAGTATAAACAAAATCATTGAGTTTTAACAAAATATTTTTACAATAAAAATTATTTTGGTTTCAATACTTAAACGAAAAAAAAATTACAAAAATATTTAAACAAAAACATCCATAAACAATTCTGCATCGCTTTATGACGTCAAAAAAGCGAAGTAAAGCAAAACAAAAAAAAAAAAAAGTTTATTGATTTCCAGTAGCCTTTCATTCTTAATTTATAGAAAATCATGTAGTGCGTTGTTGTATATGCGAGTATTCGATTGTATGATTGGTAGATACAAGTAGCAGATTTCTAAGGTGAAGATAAACAACATTCGCACACTTTTGATTTTGTTTTTATTTATAAATTTACCGCTCATCTTTTTATAATCATGTGAGGTAATGAAAACATTTTTGATACTCTCGCTCCAAAACTATTCGCATTTTTAAATATATAAGCGTTTGAAATTAACGTCATAACGTCAAGTTTTATTTGCACAATGATTATTATTAAATGATCATAAATATTTTTATGTGTTTCTTTTTTTTTTTTAAGAGAAAATAAAATATGTATATTTATACAATACCTAATGTAAATGTTAAAAAGAGAAAATCTTCCACAGAAAAGTCTTTCCAAAGGACTACTATGGTCTATAGGCAACTTAGGGCTGTGACGAGTTTTCCAAGAAGAAGGGTTATATTTCGAACCAGAGTTTCCAGTTTAGCATTTTCTAGACTATATTTAGCTTTTCTATTTTCTAGTCGTATTTGTATGTATATTTGTAAATTCACTAATTTCAGAAATTAACTAGAACAAGAACAATCCGTTTTTAAGTAAAACATTGTATTATCATTTCTTAGCATTAATTTTTCATTTATCCTTAACTGACCGTTTTTAAAGACTAATTTGGTCTCTTTTTTCTGAAGCCCTATTCATAACCTATAAAATCAGGAGAAAATTTTTTGATGCCCTTGGGAAAAATTTTTGGTAGTCGAATCTTTATCGTTACAAAGCTCTTAAATTCATGGAAATTTCAACTTTTACCAAAATGTTGCCTTAGGAATTGTAAACGTTCCTTTCCTTAGGTCTTAAGTAAGTAAAAGCTAAAAGGCTGATTCATTTTAAATACGATTTAAATAGAATTATCTGATGATGTGGTCAGGGGATAAGAATAAAATGTTACAAATTATTATATCGAACCTATGGACGGACGTAGCTCATAATATCATAATACCACATGTGATTCACTGCTAATAAATCTATTTAATCAGTTTCGAAACTATTAATAAATGTAAAATATCTAGTTCAATAAAAAATTATTGAAAAAAGATTTTGGTAATATTTAGCAGTATTTCTAACATTAATCTCAAGATTATTGGTATGTAATTGTGATCATTTTTTTCTGTTGATATTTTCATAACCCCTAATCGGCCAATGTCTTCAAATTTAATGGTACAACAAGAAAAATCGATCATTCCTCAAATCAAATTGTGTATTGATTACGATTTTTTAATATCTGAGAGGCCGGTACAAACAGGTGCTGTGTTGCCAGTTTAGCCTTTTTAAGGCTAAATCTATCCTTTTTATTTTACTTTTAGCCTCGAAATTTTCTTTTTAACTCCTAGCCTTTTTTAATTCTTAACATAGTTTTAAAAAGACTAAGAATTTACTAATTTTATTTTTATTCATTCATAAAAAAAATCAAAATTATTTATATTTAACGAAAATTTTGGCCTACGGCGATTAATTCCATAAGAATATTATTGGAAATATAAAAAATATTTATGTTGTATTTATAAATTTACTAATATATCTTTAATAAATATCAAAACATGATGAGAACATACAAATAAATGCGCTTTTAAATAAATATTATATTAGCTTTTTTCTGTTTTTTTCTTCACATTTAACCTTTTCTGACCTTTTTTAAAGTCCATTTTATTTTCTTTTTTCAAGCTCTGGCAGTTGATTAAAAACACTGACTGGAATGAGATATTCTATGTATTCCAATCGGGGACTACAAACTATTTGATTACAGTGATCGATATTGGAAAAATTCTCAGAAGTTCTGAGTATTATATTTAAGTAAGGTGACGTGATGAAGCAGAGAATTTAAGTTTTAATAGATATAAGGTATTTTTTTTTCTTTTTAATTTGAAAACATTTCCCACATTTATTCAAATATTTTTCTTGTTTTTTTTTTACTTAAAATATTTTTCTGGCATCACTATAATGAAAAAGTTTTCCTTTTCATAGAATATTTAAATGTATAAAAGTTTATTATCAAACAAATAAATATTAAAATATTGCTCTATATAATAAGCCACTAAAACAGAACTCTATAAACATCAAAGAGATCATTTAAGCAACGTGAAAGAGAAATAATTTTGTTGTGATGCCACAATTCGTTTCTCCCTTACCTACCTTAGACAATTATCAATCTTATAAAATAAACTTTTACATAAGAAAATCGAAAGGAAATTTTATTTCAATCAAACAGATTAAATCATTTTGTTTTTTTAATTGATTACCCGCCAAATTAAAAGCGCGTATTTTAGATACTTATGTCCATTTAAAGAATTCATTGTATATCATAAAAAAATGCATATAGTTAATTGCTTAGTAAAGTGTAAATAACATACACTACTAAATAGTTGCAATATGTTTAATTTTTTTATTATTAAAACAAAATACAATTTAAATTAAACAAAAAGCTAAAAACATGATGAAAATCTTAAAAATGTAAATAAATGATTACATTTATCAAACGAAAAGGCCACTTAAAGGGCATTTCAGACTATAAATATTTAAAACAATAAATTAAAAATAAACACAACAAACTAAACTAAAAAAAAAAAACTGTGCAAAAAAAAAATTAAAAAAAACAATGAAAAACTAAAAGTTGTTGATATCTCAAGACAAAAAAACATCCTCATCAACGCCTTCATCCAAATCATCATCATCATTATTATTACGATGACACTTTCACTCAAATAAAATAAATTTAAATTTAGATTTTCACTAATACAAACACACCGACATATACAATAAAACTATAATAATGATTGTTTGAAAATATTAAGACGGTTTAACATGATGTATCATTTAGATTTAAATGTGTGTGCGTGTGCGTGTGTGTGTTGTTTTAAATTTAAGAAAAATTTCTCTTAATTAAACATTTTATGAATAGTTTTTTTCTTTTATTTTATTTAAGTTTTATTTTTATTTAGTATTTGTTTATAAAACATAATACAAATGATATAAATAACATAATAAATAAATAAATTTAAAAATAAAATATTTAAGTTGCTAAACTTGTGGTTTTCATTTATTTAAATCATAAATTTATTATGAAATATTTATTTGTTTGTTTAATTTTCTTCCTTTGTTTAATTTAAATTTATTACACAAAACTATAAATTGTTTTAAATAAATTTTCAGAAGACAAATCTTGTCAGGTATTTAAAATATTTTTGTATAATAATTTAAGTTAAAGAAAATATTCAATTATAATATTTCTGTTATCTATTCAGTTTTTAAAAAATTATCTAACAAATTTAAAATTGTACTTTAAGAATTTTTAAATGAATGAAGAATGAGTTTATTAATCGAATACAATGTATCCACTTAATTTGACCGTTAATATTTTGACAATTATTAATTAAAAGATTAAATGTATTACGATTTGATTTGCATTACTTGGCAATTTTTTTTTAGTTTGCAAAATATTTTAACGTTTATTCATAAAAAAATAATAATTTATATATTTTATTTTATATATATATGTGTGTGTGTGTTATTAGTATTACCGAAAATTGATTTGTTGCTTTGTATTTGCAATAAATAACATTTTTAATCATAAAAAATTAACGAGAAAATAATTCAAACTTATCTAAGTGATTAGAATTTTAAATAGTTTAATGAAAAAAAAGGAAAATTTGAAATAAGTTGTTGTTTTAATTTATATTTATGTATAAATGAACATTTATGTTTATTTCTATTGTCAACCATATAATTATATACTGAAAACATAAAATTGTTAGTTATTTAGCGATAAACATTGCAGGAATATTAAATAATACTTTCAAACGTTTTAAAGTTTCACCCAAAAATAATAATTAAAAATGTTGACCAGAGCTGCCAGATTTAAGTAATTAATATAAGCAATTATATTTTGATAATAAGTATATGAAATCATTTGATAATTCAAAATTGGCTATAGTTTTTTAATAAAGGCTCTTTTCTTGAAATGAAGTTTCATTTGTAATCAAAATTTTCCATAAAAAATAATTAATATTTTTTTCCTTCACTCCAAATTGAATTTCGCCTTTCTTAAAAAAACTCAAATTGACTTTAGTAATTAAGGCTCCATTTTAGATTATAACTTCAAAATGTCATTAATTATTATGAGTCATTGTTATGAGTTTGAGCTGATGTTTTTTTTATAGAAAGTGCCATCCAGGTTAAGGGAAAATATTTTTCGGTATCAAAATAAATTCAAATAATACTAAAATTAAAATTGTAGTTTGTATTATTAAATATGTAGTTTTTATATTAAACGAATGATTAAATACAATACAAAATTTATTATATATTTAACCTCAAGGAATTTAGTTCTAATACTATGTTACATTTAAAGAGCACTAGCAGATTGGGACATCAGCTCTGGCAACACCAAATTAATATATGATTTCATTCAGATCAAATATTATAGTAAAATATCACCATAAATATGTCCCTGTTATAAAAATAAACTTAAAGAAAGAAACCGTATATCTAGTACTTCAGCTTTAATTTAATTGAAATATAATTCCTTATTTGATATCTGAAAATTTTCACTACTTTTTGCTTTAATGAGCATAATATTTTGAAGTTTTTAAAAATTATTATATGGAATTACTAAAAATTAATTACGTTAAAACTTGGAGCTATAAATCTATTTAAAATGTAGTACCTTTTTGTGTTGTCTTTTTTGAACTTGAAGCCCCAGCAATTAATCGAAGTTAATGTTGATTCAAATTTCATTAATTGTAAATACGAGTCAGAATTATTAAAAAACGTATATTTCTAATTTAAAATTATTTATGTAACTCTAAAATATATATTTATTTTAATTCGAATTGTTTAATATCCAGCGTTTTGTTTGAGTATAAAATGATTTGAGAGAGTACTTAAATACTTTTGAATGTTAGTTAAATAGTATCAAAAAAGAAAAAAAGTACTATAGCATCAACGTTTCCATCGCTGGTGTCCACTATCTACAATAAAATACCACCATAGATCACTTTTGCATTGCAATGATGTAAAATAAAAAAGTGCTATTTTTCCCTATTGAATTCGGTTCCGCCGAATAAAAGGCATTCCTTTTTAAGGCCCAACCAGTGAACAAAAATTCATCGTATCGCAATCAGCTGTTTCAATCCGTCTTATGCAAACATGTGTATGTGTAGCAATTGACAAAAATTTTCTAGGTAGCGTATCGGAGAAATCTATTGAAATTAGATTTTTACGTAGCTACGTGACTTTTTGACAACCCTGTACTTTATTTGTCTTGCCAAATAAACAAAGAACAGGGTTGTTTACACAATGAATGTTAAAAAACATATGATACTTTTACTTTTGTTGACTAGTTACCAAAACAGTTTCACGCTACATTTCTTGCGTTGAAAAGTTGACTGGTTGGCCCTTAACTCTCGCAAGCAAAAAGTGTCAGCTGATTCGCTACATTTACTTTTACTGTAGAGTAACGGAGCCTTAACTTTAAGTCTACATTAGACAAATTTTTATCAAGACAAACGTCAAAATTGTATCATGATAAAGATTTGTCTAACGTTGAGTCTACATTAGACAACTTTTTATCAATACAAACGTCAAAAAATTATAGTGATAAAGATTTGTGTAATGTAGACTGAATTTATCAGTATTATTGCAGCGTTAAAAGAAAATTGTCAACGCTCGTGCTCTGACAACTTTGTCTTGATAATACTTGGTAAAAGACGCTACCTTGATTATTGTTGGTGCATATTACATGGTCTATTCTGATATACGTTTTCCCCTATAATTGACAGAGATAAAAAATTATCTACAACTCAATCAAAAATTTAACGTTTGTCTTGATATAAATTTCTTAAACGTAATGTAGACTGAATTTGTCAGAATTATTGCAGCGTTTAAAGAAAATTGTCAGTGCTCGAGGTCGGACAACTTTGTCTTGATAATACTTGGCACTTTTTACATGGTTTATTATGATATGAATGACAGAGATAAAAAATTATCTGCAACTCAAACAAAAATTTTTGTCTTTATACAAATTTCTCTAATGTAAACTAAACGTAACTCTCTTGAATATATCATTAACAGAAATGCATGGAGAAAGCAATTACAATGTTCTAAATTGTGCTTAATTTAAGAAAAGAAAATATATGTTCAAAATTTTTTAAAGATCTGAAAATATTAAAGTTGGCATCACTAATCATTAACCAATTACAGTGTCTACAATATACTACGTCCAGTGTCTACAATATACTACGTCCAGACCAGTGTTGCCAGTTTAGTCTTTTTACGGCTAAATCTAGACTTTTTTTTTTTGCTTTTAGTTTCAAAATTTTCGTTTTTGCTTCAATATATTAGCTTCTTCGGGCTTTATTTTTTGGGACATTTAGTCTTTTCTGAACTTTTTTAATGTCCAATTTAGCTTTTTTTTCAAGTCCTGGCAACAGTAGTCCAGACTAACCTATTTCTTGTTCACTCAAGAACAAAACGTTGGCAGAGCAATACATACAATTTGGGCAGAGCATTCTTCCGCATGAAAAAATACGTTTGATGACATGGTGACTCGAACAACGGTGTATCAATAAGAACAAATTATCAACAAGTTGGATCCACAATATCCATGTACATGTGAGCACAACAATTTCTACAATGTGCGAACATGAAACAGGCTCGTGTAGACCGCAATTTAGACAATTATTTTAAGAAGACTAACGAAAATAAAACATCCGAATATTATTTTTGCTTGTTAAAATTCGCCATGTTGTCATCTTCTACAAATTCTCATTAATTTTGAAGTTTGTCTTGATAAAAAAAATGTTACTTCGAGTCTATATTTGACAAATTTTTATAGAGACAAACATCAATCATGATAAAAATTTGTTATTTTGATAATAATTTATCTAATGTAGACTCGAAGTTACTATGTAACTGCACTAGAAAAATCTTTACCAAGACAAAAGTTAAAAACGTTGGGAATCTATACTAGCAAAAATGATTCTATACTAGCAATAATGATTTGCTTTTGGGCAACTGTTCTCATCTTTATAAATTGTCGTTCAATTTGACGTTTGTCTTGATAAAAAATTGTCTAATTTAGACACTATTTTAAGAACGTTAACACAGTTGTAATAACTTTCGAGTGTCCTACTTATTTTTCATAGATCTGAAAAAACCTCCGTCGGAAATATCGATTAATGTCTAGCTAAAATTAGATCCAAATATAATGGTGTCTATCAGTTTGGGATCTCATGACATCAACATTGGTTTAAATATTTATTCTTGTGTAACACCGGAATTATGCTAACGAAAGGTTTATTTTCAAATAGCTTGCAATTTATCAAGTTATGTCGAAACATTACAGATGAAATGAACCTAAAGATATCTGTAATTAATTAAAGTTAATAACACTGGTCGACAAAAAAAAACTCGTTTGCAATAACTTGAAAACTAATTGTCCGATTTGAACAATTAAAATGCCAAAAGATAAAGACAAAAATTACCACATAATAAGTGAATAAATTATTTCTTGGCTCAGTAAATGGACGATTTTTGCGTAATAATCTTTGAGTACCCAAGTAATTAATGATTTACAAAATATGATCAAAATCAATCACTAACGCGAAATCTTTATTTAATTAAATTGGACAAAAAATAATCTATAGAGTGTAGTAATAATCTTTAACATTTTTTATTTTCAGTAATTATTTCCCTAATCCTTTACTGTGGTGGCCTTGGAATGCCCACAAAATCGGAGTTATCCCTAGATGCCACAACAACAAATCAAGAAAAAACTCCCGAGAATAATGAAGCTATAATTGAAACAGAATTAATACTTGTACCTAAAGTTGAGGCAAATTCTATTACTGTAGAAATACCAGATACTAATAAAGAACCAGAGCCTGAAGCAGAAGCAGAAGCCACTACCACCCAAGAGCCAGATCATAAAGAATCTTCAAGAAATGTTGAAAATTCATCCGAAAATATTAACAAAATTTCAGTGGACAAAGAAGAGGATCACAAATTCAAAGATTCTCCAAAGGATGTGACATTAGATGAAATTCATCGACAATCAGAAGTATGGAAAGATTTAGAAGATGATTTTTCATTACTGGCAGATCGTATGCCCAGATTTAACAGAAGAAGATTATGAATGAACTAAATCAGGAAGGAGCTATGCCATTTAATTTCTTGCAAAAGTTTTAGATGTAAAAGGAAGGAAAGAAAAAAAGTAATAAAGGGAAAAGTGAAATAAAAGGGTAATTTTTAGAGTATAAGAGGGTAAATTTGAAAAATTGTTGTTATAAAGAAAACTTCAGAGAGAAGAATGTGCTTTTTTGCTTATAAGAAAATTTCCCTATAAGTTTTGGAAGGCAACACCCAGCAATCTCTTCCAAAACAGAGACAAGCAAATTTGCAAATGCTCTCACAATTTTAGCAAAATTCAACTGTCTGAATGAGGCACTTATTTGTTTTATTTATTTATTTATTTATTTATTTATTTATTTATTTATTTATTTATTTATTTATTTATTTTTTATTTATTTATTTATTTATTTATTTATCTATTTATTTATTTATTAAAAGTGCCGATCGCACTTATTATTATAAAATTTTTAATTATAAAACGTTACTATTAAATGATCTTCTTTCTTTCACAGGTTTCTAACAGCAAGTCTCACTCCTTAAAATCTTTAACACCTATTTTCATTACTGTACCCATAGTTATAAACAGCCACTCAACTTTACCCATTTCTCTGAACATAGGAGGACAAGAAATTCCCTTAAAACTACCAAGTTCGACTAAAGACTCTGTTATTATGCCAGCCAATATTAAAACATCCAACAGCAATACTATGGCAACACCAACCTCCATATTTAACAAACTTATGGACTATAATGAACCACCATTGAGACAAACAAATCGTCATCGTAGCAATAATCGTAAGAAAATCTATGCCCGCAATAATAATCATCAAGTTGAAGAGTTTGAATATAAAAATGAAGAAAATGAAAAATAATAAGAATTTATTTTATATATAAAAAACTAAAATTAATTTATTAATAATTTATTTAAATGTACTACATAAGTTTATAATGAATAATAAATAACTTATTTATTAAATTATTTATAATATATGAAATATTTTTGTTAAAATTCCTTTACTATCCATAAAACGTTCTTCATCATCACCCTCTTCTTCCTCATCACCTTCATCGTCTTCATTATCATCTTCTTCTTCGGGTTCTTGTCCAGCTTGACCCTCACCTTGACCACCTACACCACCATCATAATTTTGATCATTTAATGCTTGTTGTAGTTCATCTTCCTCCTCTTCATCTTCTTCCTCATCATAATAATCATCTTCAGCTGCATAAGATTGTCTTGCTTCCATTTTATCATAATTTTCTTTGAAACTTTTAGATTTTACTCTTTTTAAAGGTTGACTAGAGCTTAATTCATAGTTTAAGCATAAAACTAAAAAAACAATAAGAAATTTTAAATAAATTATTTCCTTTAAGATTTTTTTTTTGTAAAACTTACTTAAACATATGGCTACAACAACTGTTAACTTCATTTTGTCTCTAGCAACTGTTGTTGTAATACAAAAGTTTTGTTAATTTATAGGAGATTTTATTAAGTTTATGTTATGGGATTTTTTTAATTTATTTTTAATTTATTTTTATTTAATTTAATTAATTTTTAATTTAGTTTTTTATATATGTAAGATATTAAAGTCATTTTATTTTAATTATATTTTGTTTTTGGTTAGAAAGTGAAATTTATTTTATTGCAAATAAAATCTTTTTAATAGCATTTTAGTTTTTAAAGCTATAAATTTTATAGTTTTGATTAAATAAATTAAAAAGAGAGAAAAACACAATAGGGTGCTATTAATTTGTGTTGAAAATATTGGAACAAATATTTTTTTTTAGATTTTATTAAAAACTTAAATTTAAGTTATGCATCGAACACATACATATTAATACATACAGTGGTTGACAATACAATGGAAACTTTTTCGAAATATTAAACAAATATGAC
>MINK01173782.1:0-16539 GCA_001735545.1 Phormia regina | reverse complement strand
GCTCAAAAATTACTAACTATTACTATACACATATTCACATGAAATGTCCTAGATTCATTCATATCCAACTATTGGGTTATAAGTTTTTTTCACTATTATCCCTAATATTTTCACCCCACTTTCTACTTTCCATATTCCGAGTTAATTTTTCTATGAAGAAAAATGGTCTTTTTAATATTATTAATATTTCTGTAGCTATATCTTTTTATTCGATTCATTTTCTATAGAAATTTTTATTGCCTGATTTTTTTTCCTTTTCTACTTCTACCATTCATATTTTATCATCCATCTTCCTATTCGTTATTTCTATAGAAAATTTTATACGATTAAATTTCTATAGAAAATTTCTATTCACGCACTTATTTTCTTATAACGCACTCTCACATACTTCGATTAATTTTCTATAGGAAATTTTCTACATTATGATTATTTTTTTAAGAAATTTCTATTTGATTTTAATTTTTCTGTAGAAAAATTTCTAATTCGTAATTAATTTTAATATCACCTACCTAGAAAATTTCTATCTTGGATTAATTTTTCTGTAGAAAATTTCTTATTCACGAATTAATTTTCTATAGAAAGATGTTCGCCATTGCGATTCATTTTCTATAGAAAATTCCCATTCGATTCATTTTCTATAAGAAAAAACTTTATTCGATTGTCATTTTCTATAGAAAACTCATTCCGATTCATTTTCCTATAAAAACTTCTATTCGATTCAATTTTTCCTATGAAAAGACTTCTAGTTGATTAATTTTTATAGGAAATTTCTAATTCAAGTTAATTTTCTACAAAAATTTCTATTCATTAATTTTCTACAGGAAAATATTCCTATTCGATTAATTTTCTATAGAAAACTTCTATTCGAGTTAATTTCTGATAGAAAATCGTTTATTTGACTTAATTTTCTAATAGAAAATTTCTATTGCGAGTTAATTTCTATAGATAATTCTATTCGATATTCTATATGAAATTTCTATCGAGTTATTTTCTATAGAAAATTTCTATTTCGATTTATTTTCTACCGAAAATTTCTATTCGAATTTAATTTTCCTATAGAAAATTGTCCTATTTTGATTAATTTTCTATAGAATCTTTTCCGATAATTCTAATAGAAAATTTTACTTCGATTTAAATTCTTCTATCGCAAATTCTATTCGATTTATTTTCTTAGAAACTATTCTTTCCGACTCTACCTTTTCTCTCAAATTCCATACTATCTCTCCCTATCCTTTTCTTCTTAGATTTTCCTTAATACTCGTTAATTTTCTATAGGGAAACATTATTCTATTAGACTTGGATTTTCTATAGAAATTTCTATTAGATTGATTTTCTATAGAAAATTTCTGGATTAGCTTGATTTTTACACAAAAATGTTTCTATTCGATTATTTTATAGAACATTTCTATTCGAGTTATTTTCTATAGATTTCTATTCGATTTAATTTTCTAATAGAAAATTTCTATTCGATTAATTTTCTTATAGAAATTTCTATTCGATTAATTTCCTATAGAAAATTTCTATTCGATTAATTGTTCTATCAGAAAATTCTACTTCGAACTTAATTTTCTAAAAGAAAATTTCTATTCATCTAATTTTCTACAGAAAATTTCTATTCATTAATTTTCTACAGAAAATTTCTATTCGATTAATTTTCTACAGAAAATTTCTTATTCGATTAATTTTTCTACAGAACAATTTCTAATTCGATTAATTTTTCTAATAGAAAAATTTCTATTCGATTAATTTTTTATAGAAAATTTACTTTCTATTGAGTTAATTTCTATAGAAAATTTTCTATTCGATTAATTTTCTATAGAAAATTTCTATTCGATTTAATTTTCTATAGAAAATTTCTATTAGATTATTTTTACCACAAAAAATTTCTAGTCGATTTTTCTATTCGACTATAATATTTCTATAGAAAGAATTTCACATCGATTCAATTGTTCTATGAAATTTCCATTCGATTCATTTCTATAGAAACACTTTCATTCGATTCGCTTTATCATACGAAAACCTTCCATTACGATTCATTTTCCTATAGAACATTTGCTATTTATACGGCGATCATATTTTCTATAAGAAAACTTCTATTACCGATTCATTGTCTTGAAAAACTTCTATTATGATTAATTTGTCCTATAGGGAATTCTTAATTTCAATTATTTTGCTGACAGAAAATTTTTCTAATTCAATTATTTTCTAGCAGAAAATTTCTATTCGAATTAATTTTCTATAGAAAACTTCTATTCGATCTATTTTGCTATAGAATTTCTTAATTGCGATTTATTTTCTATAGAAAATTTTATTCGATTAATTTTTCTATAGAAAATTCTTATTCGATTATTCTTCATAGAAAATTTCTAATTGATCTTTAATTATTTCTTATAAGAAATTTCTAATTCGATTAATTTTCTTCGGAAAATTTCTATTCGATCTAATTTCTATAGAAAATTTCTATTCGTTTAATTTTCTATTAGATAAATTTCTATTAGATATTGATTTTTACTACAAAAATTTCTAGTCGATTTTCTATTCGATTAGATTTTTCTATCCTCTATGAATAATAGAAAATTTGCTTTTCGATTAAATTTTTAATAGAAAATTTCATTTCGATTAATTTTCTATAGAACATTTTATTCAGATTTAATTTTCTATTAGAAATTTCTTATTCGATTAATTTTTCTACAGAAAATTTTCTATTACATTAATTTTTCTCGAGATCAGAAAATTTCTATTCAGTGAGTTCACACTTTTGGTATTTCTACAGAAATTCCATTTTATTCGAATTAATTTTCTATCAGAAAATTATTATTCGATTTATTTCTTACAGAATTTCCTATTCGATTAATTATTCTATAGAAAATTTCTATTCGAATTTAATTTTCTATAGAAAATTTCTAATTCGACATTAATTTTCTATGAAATTTCTATTCGAATTAATTTATCTATAGAAAAACTTCTATTCCGATTAATTTTCTAATAAGAAAAAGTTCTATTCGATTACATTCTTCTATAGAAAAATTTTCTATTACGGATGGATTTCTTTAATACACAAAAAATTTTTATTCGATTTTTTGTTCGATTAATTTGTTTGAAGGTACAATTTCTATTCGATTATTTTTTATAGAAAATTCTAGTAGAAAAAATATATGTTTTAAAAATTCCTTACAAAAGAAAATTCAATTCGCTTAAGTTTTCAAGACGAAATGTATTTATTCGATTAAATTTTGCCTTAGAACATTTCTATCAGAAAAATTATATTATTTAATATTCTCTTTGAAAATTTCTATTCGATTAATCTATTTTATAGTAACATTTATATTCGGTTCATATTCTATAGACATATTTCTATTCAGATTCATTTTCGATTAAAAAATTTTCTATTCGAGTAGCATTTTCTATAGATGTCGAATTAGTTAAATTCTTTCTTTTTTCTATAGGAATTTTGTAAAACAAATTATGTGCTTTGTAAAATTCTTTTAGAAATCTCCATTGGAGTATAATTTTTTTAGAGAAATTTTCTTTTCGAATATTTTTTCTTCGGTAAAATTTTCTATCGAATATTATTATGGAGAATTTTTATTCGTTAGTTTTTTTATTCGGCATTAATTTTCTGTGGGTGTTTCTATCGATTAATAATTTACAGAAAATTTCGTACATTCGGTTAATTACACTAGGAATAATTATCCCATTCGGATTAATTAATTGTAGAAAATGTTCTATTCGATTAATTATTCATATAGAAAATTTTTATTGCCGACTTAATTTTTCTTTAAGTAAAATTTCTATGGAATAATTGTTCCTTAAGCAAATTTCTATTCGATTGGTTTTCTTTGGAATAAATATATATGATATAATATATATGTATATATATATATATATACTATATATATAACTATATAATATAGATATATATTATATTATATATATATAATATATATAATATATGATTTATATATTATATATAAGTATATATATATATTATATATATAATATATATATAAGTATATTCTATATATATATATTATATATATATATATTTTTTTTTTTTTCTCCAAGAAATATATATATAATATATATATATACTATATACTTAGTATATATATACTAATTATATAATTATTATATATGATATACCTATAACTATTTTCTTTCTCCAAAAGTAAATATATAATATATACTATATAGATATAATAATATCTACATATAGATATAATTAATATATGTGATATTATCATAAATGACGGATTATAATGTTATATGTATATACCGTGTATACTATATTATATATAATGTATAAGTATAAACTAAGTGCTAAATCTATATATATAAAAGAGTAATGTTACTGACTGAATGATTCATCATCCTACAGCCCAAACGGCTGAAGCTAGAGGGGCGAAATTTGGATCTAAGTAGATCTCTCTCCATATAGATCCACTAAGATGGGATTTTTGGAAATTCGAATGTTTAGGGGGTAAAAACGGGGAAAATCGGTAACCTTAGAACTCGCAAACTAACAATGATACAAAAAAAGTTGAATAGCTATCGTTATTTATTAAAAAAATAATTGGACTGGTATCTGGTATTTTTTGAAAATCAACCGTCTTAGGGAGAAAAACGGGTAAAAACTATATTTTGGTACATTTTTGGCACCATATGTATCTTTGAAACCAATGAACATACAGATGAAATTTATGTCGTATTCATAACTTATCAAAAATTAAGAAATATAAATTCCGTACTTTTTAGAAATTCAAACGTTTAAGGGGTAAAAACCGTACCTATTTTTGGTACTTTTTTATATTTATTGAAATATTCATATGAGGATTTTAATATGGAATACTACTGCAATTTAGAAATTTATTAGAATACAATTTTTGATACATCGATGAGTGAAAAAAAAGTACTAAAATTGGGGAAAAGGTGAGAAATTACATTTTATTCAAACTTAATAATGAATTTTCAATTCCATTAAACATAGAAACATGAAATTAGGTAAATGTAGTCCTATGTGGATGAGAATTCATAAGAGTGGCATTCTTGGTACTTAAAGATATATGGTCCTATGAGTAAAAAATCAAGAGGAGGGACTTTTTGTTCTTCTCATGGTACTTTTTTTGAATTTTCTGTAACATTTAACCTAGAAAATAAATACGCATGGTCCGATGTTGGAAAGAAATCACAAAGGGGGACTTTGTAGAAACATGAAATTTGGGATATGTAGTCCTTAGTTAATGAGAATTCACAAGAGGGGACTTTGTGGTACTTTTTTGTTATTTGAGTGGTACTTTTTTAATTTTCTAAAATTATGAACCTAAAAACATAAAATTAGGGTTATGTGGTCCTAAGTGAATGAGAATCCATAACACGGGATTTTGTGGTACTTTTCTTGTTCTTCTAATGGACTTTTTGAATTTTCTGTAGTATGCAACCTAGAAACATGAAATAAATATACATGGTCCTATATGAGAAAAAATTCGCAAGAGGTACTTTTTGTTCTTCTAATGGTACTTTTTGATTTTTTTATAATTATGAACTTAGAAAGATGAAATTAATGATATGTAGTACTAAATGAATGTGAATCCATAAGAGGAGATTTTATGGTACCTTTTTGTTCTGATGGTACTTTTTGAATTTTCTATAATTTTTAATTTAGATACATGGTCCTAAGTTAATGAAAATTCATTATACTTTACTATTATAATAAAAAACAAAAACAATAAGAATAAGAATAATATAATTTTTATATTTATAATAAAACATATTGAATTAAATTTTAATAACAGCAACCATTTTCTAGATGATCTTTTTCAAATACAAATGAAATTTGCGATAAAAAAAACTTATTTAATTTTTTTTTTTTCAAAATGTAATGGATGTATACATTTTGATTTTCACCTCATCTCCATTTAAACAATTCTTTTTATTAAATACAAAATCTTTAAAATTACTATTAAACCTTAAATGAATCTAAGTATATAGGTGTAAACGAAATTTATGTACGTATGTGTGGATACATCTATCCATGTATTTATTTAAAAAAATGTACAATGCGGTAAACTGTAGCATATGAATTATAATGATGATGTTGATAAAAAAATGATTGACGTTTTCTTGCAACCGAATTATGTAGATGGAAATAGGAATATTGGAGAAAAAGATGTATAGTCAAATGATGATAAATGAACAGTTGTTGTAATGAACTTTAAAGGCCATAAGGAATAATGAAAAGAATAATAAAATCATTCAAATTTTGCCAGCGCCTTTGAAGACAAATGATATGATTGCTTCTGCCGCTTAATTGTGTATAGTGTTGTTAAATGTATTGTCTTGGGGTAAAAGTATTTTCCTTTTTTATATTAACAAAATATGGTTATTTCTTCATATATAACATAAAAAAGTAATGTCATTAGAGTTTATTACAATTAAATGCTATTTAATATCGTGATTCCTTACAATTTGGATCTTTTCAAATATGCGCCTCTGTAATTTTGTGAAGTATTATAAACACTAACTAATTATAGTTTATTTCGTGTTGTTCACATGATGTACATTAGAAAAATGTGTCTTGAAAATCAAAAAGTGTAGAAGAATGGAAAAAAAGTTAAGTAGTTTTTGCCCAATTTTTAAGTTTTTGAACAACAATATTAAAACAGATGGTGCTATCCTTACAGCAACTGGAAGTGAGCTTTTCGTTTCTACTATATTTTTAGTCCCTTTTAGATGTTGAAATGTAAATTACAATAACACAATACAGTACCATCGAATTATGTTTTCTTTTTTGTATGTGAAGAATAATACGAAACTATTTGTTCCCTTACACAATCACATTAAATCACCATAAACAGGTACTTCAAACCCAATTTGTCTTTGTATCTGTCTATTGGTATCTATACTTGTATGCATGTGTAATTTGTTGACGACCTGTAACTAAGATAATTAAACGTCCATACAAGGGAATTCAACAAATACTTACTTACCTACCTACTTACTCTTATCATATTCTTATTTTCTAGTGTAGAATTTCTTTGTTGTTAAAAATTTTAGATTTGTTGAGATTATTTTGGTTTTGAATTATTATTTTTGTTTTTTTTTTTTTTTCTGGATGTTGATAGTTTATATATACTAAGGATGCGTTATGCTGCGGTTCATTTTCAAATTAGTTGCAAGCAATTATAATAATTATTCTTATTCTCTTTGAGATAATCATTAAGTTTTCTTTTATTACAGCAGTTAGCTATGTTAGTAGTGGTAGCCGAATTTACTTTCTTTAATGTTTTATTTGATTTTGGGGTTTTCTTTTATCTGTCTAATGTTTTATCAAGCCAAAATATCATTTTTCTTCATTTAAGACAAATCAATGCAACTGACTGACAGAGTGCTTAAATATGTGTTGTTGTTTATGAATTCTTTTGTTATTTCTTGATAAAATTTAAATTTATTTTTAATTTGATTTCCGTTCCATTGGCTTTGTTTTATTAAACTGAATAAAGATTCCGGCTGTATATAGCTGTTAAAGCGTTCTTTGCTATTTTTTAATGAACATTTTCTCACAGTAAGTGGTTTATTTTTTATCATTTGCTGTTTACCACTTTATTTTGTACTTAACAACTTAATTAATATTTAAAATGTTTAAATTTCATTGGTTGATAGCTGTTATATTTTCGTTCTTATAGTTTTAACTCTAATGCACTAAATCTCTACACCATATTATTATAAAAAACTCATTATATAGTTTTAAAAAATTGCCATTATTTATAACAAATAAATGCTTTGAAGTATTTATTATCTAACCAGAATATGGTTTCCTAACCCCTTTTCAAAGGATTGTTATGTTTACAAAAAAATCGTATTAAGTGCAAAATGAGGTATTTACAATGTATCAACATTTCAACATACATATATTTTTGTAATGTTTTTTCTTAGCTTTAAATGTCGCAACAGTTTGTTTGAAAGATTGAATTAAACAAAAAAAAAAAAAAATAATAATAATAATAATAAACTGAATTGAAAGACAAGATAAAACAGAAGGTCATTACCAGAATATTTTTACAAAACCCTTTTTTTTGGGTTGTATAGATGTTACCGCAAAACCACCCTGGAGCACTTTTAAAAAGTAATAAAAAATTGAAGATGTTTTACAGATTTTTTCCCTTTCACTTTTTTCATTTTGACAAATCTATTTCTTATTACACCCCACATTTTAAAATCACTTTATAAAAAATAGCAACAGTGTTCAAGGGCATTAACCACTTGCATAACATATTTAAAAATATTATTTTATTTCCCAATTGTAAGTCAGTGGTTTTAGCTATATCGATGGAATGTCTCCTTATTAAACTACTTAAAGTGAATTAAATAAATAAATATTGTCTTATGATTCGTATGCTCCCATCATCAAAAGGGTTAATAGTTGTTAAAAGTCTACATTCCCCCTTGTTTGTCTTGACTCTTTGAAAAAAGGGTACATATTTTAAAGAAAATAATACCTAATTGTAATAAAAAAAAACATATAAATATTTTTCGTTTTATTATATTGTGTTTTTTTTTATTATTAAAATGAAGTGTGAAAATTTCATACTGAAGTAGATGTTTTTTCACGTTTGGTTTTTAAGCATATTTAAAGTTCTTATAAAAGCTTAAATAGCTATAGTTAAAATACCTCAGGGGAGTATTTAAGATTTTATCCAGTTATTTGGATGTTCATATAGAAATAAGTTTCCTTACGAATATTAGTGTTATGTACAAAAAACTAAAATAGTTGGTATATTTATTTCAAAAAAAGAAAATGTCTTTTAATTAAGGTCTTAATTTAATTTTTTAAATTGTAACTATTATATGAAATTTTTATTTTTTATTAATAATTATTCGCTATCAATTAATATATTTTAATCATAATGTTGGTCGCGAAAAATAATATAATAATAAAAATTGAGGGATTTACAATGATAGCATCAGTGTTGCCAATTTAGCCAATTAATGGCTAAATTTAGCCACAAAAAAACGAATTTAGCCATTAGCCATTTAAATTGCATTTAGTTATTTTTAGCCATTTCTAAATTGTTTGTTATTTTTTCAATTTAAAATTATATTTTCTCTACTTATGTAAAAAATATTACTAAACAAAAAACGCATTAAAGTTACATTTAGTAACTCCATAAAAATGCAATAATAATATGTTGACTTGCTTCTGCTTAGTCAACATAGAAAACAACTAGAACTTTGTAAAAAGCCTAACTAAATTGCCAAAGAAACATAATTCTTTGCATATGTTAGTAGAATTTCCAACAGAATAAATTTATATGTGGGAATAAAATATTTTTTTGTTGTTGAGAGAATGAACAGAGTTGAAATTCAAACTGATTTCTAGGAGTGGTTTGATAATCCAAAATTTAAGGACTGGTTTTTTGAATCTAAAAATTCAGATAAAACGTTCTGTAAATATTGTAAAAATTCAAAGAAATATATGAACTCGACTAAAAGTTGATCTTACTTCCTTGTTCGGTTGCGGAAGTGAAACAGTTTTTCGCCGAATAAACTTAGTACAAATAAATTTAAGAAATATATCAATCATTTTACTTCCTTTTGTAGGTTTGGTTTAATAAGATGTGACAAATGTTTCGACAACTATGATGTACCCAAAAATTATTTAAATAACATAGGAAAAACTGAGTTCTACGATAAAAATAACATCGATTTTGATTTTAATGATTTTTTAGCAATTTTTGTTGAAAATTTAGCCATTTTTGGTCTCAAGGAATTGGCAACACTGGATAGCACACATTGAAATTAAGAAATGCAATAGCAATTGTTTTTATTTATTGAAAATTTGCATGGATTATGACAATACGACATGATAACAAACCTTGTGATTCCCCCAATTTTTTATAATATTTTTTAATTTTTATTTAAAAATCAATTATTAATTTTTATAGAAAAATGAAATCCTTAGAAGATAAAATTATGAAATTATTTTTAAATTCGTTCATATTTTGTTTGGGTAGTTTTTCTTTGAAACAATAGGGTTGGTGTGCACGATCAGGGTTGGGGGGTTAACGATTATATTATCAATAAAATTACTTTACAGCAAATTGTAATTGAATATTATTAATTACTAATACAAATAATTGTTATTGATAATTTTTTATTACAAAAATTCAACATACATTCGGCACTCTTTTGCTTGAAAAGATATATCTTCAAAACGGTTCACGATTGATATCGTTTAGTAATAAAAACCTTGATATGTTGGCTTATATTTAAGCCCTTTTGTTATTGACTTTCTTCATGTTAAGATAATTTTTATTATGAATTTGTGAAATGACCAAAAACGTCGAAACAACCTTACCCCATGGCGTAGATTGCCAAGTGATAGGGGCAGAATCGTTTTGCTATATATAAGGACTTTTTACTTAATATTAATACAGAATTAAAAGAAAAAAACACTAAAAAATTAATATGTTTAATTGAATTTTATGAAAAATAAAATAAATTCAATTAACAATGGTGACCCCAAATTTTTTCATGGGAAAATGACTGATTTTTATTTGAATTCAATTAGTACTGAGGAAGGAGTCTTTATGTAAAATGTAAAATACAGGCGCGGATGCAATTAAAGCTTTTGAGGAAGGAAATAGAATGATTTCCACAATTTTTTCCTAAATTTTAAGATTTAGTATAAATTTTGTATTAAAAGGTTTCATTTTGGGGAGAGAAATTTCCCTTTTACCCTCCCCGTGGATCCGCACATGGTAAAATATCTACAGATAATAACAGCTCCGTATCTGATTACAAGGTTTCTGTATGATAAGTTAAATCGGCACACCAGCAGTTTGACGAATGTAGTATTGTTCACTCTTTAAAGAAATTTTGTATAACATAGAAAAAAAATCGTTGATCAATATTAAAATACTAATCATTACTTTTTGTAAAATATTATACATTTCGAAGTTAATTAGTAACTAAAAATTTCAATTACAATTACTTGTAATAGTAATTAGAACTTTTCAATTACAATTACATGTAATATGAAACTCTTGAATTTTTTAAATTGTCGGGATTTTATAATTCCAAATCTCGGAATTCCGAAATTTTTCTTGATTCGGTATTATTATTTTTTTTTTTTTTATACATATTTCAATTAATGATATAAATTTGCATTTTTAAAAGCAAAGCATAACGTTCTTTGTAATATATAGTATTTGTAAGTGTAACCCTCTAATTCACTTTTTTTGAATTGACTCCATCCAGTCCACGCTATAAATCGCGATTTGTAAAATTAAGGATGTTGCATTATATATTGAAACATATCTCGTAAACTACTTGTCTTATTTAATTCAAAAATATATCAAAAAATTCAAATTGTCTTCAAGTCTTTCTTACATTTTATACGGTTAACATTTTAATACGGTTAACAGTTGTAGATATTTAGGCCATGTTTTTGGACAAATTTTAAATTAAATACAGAATTACGAAAAAGGTTTTTTTCTTTTTTGTATTATTTTATTTATTTCACAAATTTTTTTATTTTATTCACAAACTAGTCGAAATATCCATTTACAAGTTACATAGAAAAATTATAAAAATTACAAACTCATATTTTTACAATTTTCTATGTTACTTTTAAATGAGTATTTTCATTAAATTAAAAATAAATTTAAAACTTAATTTTAATGAAATTGGTATTATTAGCAACAAATTTGATTTTTCGACACTTTGGAATTTTGCTGATTTTTGGAAAAAATAATTTTTTGCAATTTTTTATTCAATTTTTAAAAAAATGGTCTTAATATTCACAAAATTGTTGATCGCATTACAATGAAATATGAAATAAGAAAGTCTTGAAGATTTTAATTATATATATATTTTTTTAATAAACACATAACTAGTTTTCGAGATATGCTCCAATATATATTGCAACTTCCTTAATTTTCGATTCGAAATTTCGGTTAATAGTCGATTCAAAGAAAGTGAATTAGAGGCTTTATACTAATGAAAACCGACTATCCGAATTCACTAACATACCTCGTGCCACACAATTAATGTGTTTCTCTGTGTTATCTATGAAATCGATTTTTAAAATAATTTTGAAAAATGTCTGTAAAAATTTTTATGTTCTGTTATGCTTTATGTATGTTAGGATTTTGTAATCACGAAAAATCCAGGGATTTTTGGGATCGGGATTTGCATCGCTATTATAAGTTTAAAAAGGGAAATGCTTTCGTATACTGCAAATCCTAATACACATTCTCTTTAGAAAACTCAATAAATTAAAGCTCTTTAAAAAGGCCTGATCAGTGAAGGAAACTCAACTTTCCCGCATGTTGAATTTAAATATGATTTATTTTAAGATACTAACAATTGTGCTCATATGTAAATAAATTTATTTCAAATGATTTCTTTTCCCTCTACCGGAAATTCATTTTAAACATGCAATCTTTTTAAACTAATTTTATTTCTTTTTCTTTAATTTGGTGGATAATTAACAAAAAAAAAAAAAAAAAAAAAACTGAACTACATAAAATGTTTGTATAATAAACATTTAGTTGTAAAATCTAGATGATATACATAGTTTGAAGCCAATCTTAAATTTTAAATATACATATTCGTATCTTTTACATTCATCTTTAATAGTTTCAACACGCGAACGGAAATTAAGGTGATTTGGAAATAAAATAATACCAAAGGAACAAACAAAAACATCATTAAAATATAAGAATTAACATGTTAAGTTTAGAAGCTTTTGAGTTGATATATTTTTATATTTAAGATTAATATTAATATTATAGATTTTTTTTAATTGTTTTATAAAAAATTCAAAGAGTAAATATGTTTATAATAACCCAGCATAAATTGAACTGAAAATTTTGGAGGGATACTTAATACAAGGTTCAGAGTAAATACAAATTTATATTTCGGGGCCAGAATATCTCTGTATCGTAAAAATATTTGTTTAGGACCTAAAAATCGCGTTAAATTAAAACACATGAAATTATTTACTTTTTAGGTTGCATCCAAAGATTTTCAATATTTGAACACATAGAACCTTTGGTATCATTTTTCATACCATCATTTATTAATTCATTTAAAATGTAATGAAAATGCTTAAGCGGGTTTAAGATCGCCTGATAAAGATTCATCTTAGTTATAAGCATGTCAGATTATCAGCAAAATCAGATTATAGCTGTTTAGATTGAAGCAATCACAATTGAACAAATTTAAAACCTTTTATACAACAATATTATTTTTATTTGTTTATATTTAAATTAGTCCATTACAATTTTTTCTGTTGAATTGTTCCGATAATCTTTTAAATATTTTATTAAAATAATCTATTTGTTCAATAAAAATGTTTGCATACGATTCTGTATACAGTACTGTATTTCGCATAACTCTCGTGAAATAAAAACGGGTATTTCAAGAAATGGTTATAAGGAAATCGCTTACTTGTATATTGTAAAAGCCATTACGTTGTGTCTATATTAGCAAATTTTGTATCAAGACCTATAAGTTTAAAATGAACCATGTAAAATTTCCAAAAACAATAAAATGGCGTCTTTTACCAAGCATTATCACGACAAAGTTGATAATTTTCTTTCAGCGCCGCAATAATTCTGAAAAATACAGTCTGCATTAGATAAACCTTTATTACGATAAAATGTTCACATTTATCTTAATAAAAATTTTTATAATGTAGACCCAAAGGTACAAAAACTTTATGACAAAAAATATAAATTATCTAATGTTGGTTAAAAAATATAAAATAATAAAAATGAGAAAATAAAATTTTGTGTAATTCAACAATGATTTTGGTAAAAAGTTAGCTAATCATAGCTTATTCTTAATATTTTTTTATGTCAAAGGTACTCTACTTTGAGTTTCCTTAGTTTCGCCCCTAAGCAGTCTGTTGGGTCCACCTTCGCTTCAATTTTAATATTACTTTTTTTATTTATTTTATTTTTACATAACATTTCATTTGATTTTTAAAATTGTATTAGTTCGCGATTCCATTGATCTTGTGAGAACGTCTGATCTAGACAGCTCTCAGTCTACGGAAATGTTCTAAAACTAGTTATTTAATCAATGTTTTTGATCGAAATTATCACATTCAGAACACATATCATAGAAACGTTTGAAAACGGTTTTCTTTTTATTCCAATGACTCATTTATTGAAGAATACTTTTTTAATCAATTTAATTTTTGTTAAACTAATTTTTTTCATAGAATTGAAGAAGTCGTATGGGAACTAGTAATTTATTATATATAAATTATACATAATAAGTTCTTAATGTCTTTCCAACCGTGTGGTCGGCTGACTCGCTGTCCGTCCATGTAAAAGTTCTTAGTCTTATTTATGTCACAATTTCAATGAAATTCGGTATTCAGTACCAGTTGTGTACCCATTGACACCCAACTCGTCACCAAAGTTTCAATTAAGAAGCAGTTGACACAAACACACTCACTATTTAACAACTGAGAGTCTTTTTATAATGTGCTTGTTAATCGAGAAATTATCTAGATGCGCTAAATAGCGATCAGTGGCTGAGTGGTTAACGTTGAAAACTATAAAACAACGTACGTTAGATGAGCACAGGTTCGATTCTGGGTGACGCCTTCGACATGAAGGAGAAAATTAAATAAAAATAATAATATTAAAAAATGTGCAAAAATCCTTTTAACATTTGATACAATTACTATTGCATCAATTTTTTCATTTATGTTAAATTTTTAAAATATAATAAATCATAACTATTTTATTTATTATTATTTTTTTACTTATTCTGATAATTAGAACAAACTACTCCGAATTCGTATTTTTATTTTTGAACAATTAAAAAACGGTTAATTAATTCCTAAATGCTAAACGTACATTTGCATTTAGGTATGAATATAAATTTTCTTCTCTCATTTATAAAGAACTTACGAATTTGATTTGTTCTACCTTTGCACATTCTTAGTTACTTATTTATCTCCATAACCATTTTTACAGCGAATATTGAAACTTAACATTCCTGCTGGCGATGAGCCTTCTTCATAAATTCCAGTTTAATTTGTATAAAAGGCCACTGATTATAAAGATATAAAAAAACTGTGACTATGATGATGATGGCGGATTAAGTGACATTAGTTCTTCATCATCAGCGGTTAAGCAATTATTTAAAGCAATTTTCTTATTCAATTTCTACTAATTATACTGACAATTACTATTTAAATGATAAAGCATTGACGCTTCAATCGTTGCAAGCGTTAATGCAAGTAGAAAGAAGTTGATGGTAATTGGGGAGGCAACACTTACAACAGACAATGTATCTGACACTTTAGCAAAACTATCATTATCATCGTCATTGTTGTCGTCAGTGCCTAGAGCAAAATTTGATCATTAGCAACAAGAACAACTACAACTAACAATCAAATCGACAATAAGTCAAAAAAGATGAGAAGGTTAAAACTGCATTATAACAATTGTATTTGTAAAGTGTTTTTATGTGTGAATGCAACATCGTTCTTATTTTCCAGAGTTGGCTTATGAAGATTGTTGTTGGAATGATGATTGAGTGATTGACACTACATCATTACTAGGTGTTGTTGCTGATGTTGCAAGTAGAGCTTCTGCTTGTGTTTTTTTAATGATAAACTATTGTAAGCTACTTGTTGTTGTGTTTTATATAGACTCGTTATTAATGTTGTTTTTGTTATTGTCGAAGGCTGTGTGAAGTGTGGCTTCCGCTGTTGTGGCGTATCTGATTGCTGCAATAATAATAAGAAATATAATAATTTTGGTAATTTTAAACATTCTTATGTATAGGAATTTACAATGAATATATTTGTCTGTCTGCCTGTTTGCCACCCAAGTCTTCTACTTATTAAGTTGTTATTTTTGTGATTTTTATATGATCAATATTAAATGTTATTGCCCCTTTATTATGAGATTATATAATAACAGTAACAAAATACTAATGGTTTTTTCTCCTATGTAGGTGTGTTGTCAGATTGCGTACGCGTTTAAAGTTGCTAAATATGTCTTAAATTCAACTTTCCATTATGAAATGAATTTTGATTTATGCTCCTACTTTTTCTTGGCTTTTTCTTTTAACACTAATTTTTAGCGCTGTATTTTTTCTCGTTATACGAACAACACATTTCACGGCAGATTATGATGTTGACCTTTGTTGTGGCAATTTGTTGTTTTTTTTTTTTTTTTGGTTTTAAGTTAAGACAGCATTTTTATTTTTCATGCTATTTTGGCTTCTTCTGTTTAATGAATTGCTGTTAATTAAACCTCTGTTTAGGCTTTTCCTTTCTGGAAGGAAGGTGTTGTTGAAAGCTTTTAAGTATGAAATTATTAAGTAATTTTATACGTAAATAGTTATGACAACTTGTTACACACTTGAAAAGTTTTAATGTGTAATTGTATGTAATATGTTCAGACGATAAGAGTTTCGCGAAAGCTCACGAACTTATTTCGCTTTTTTATTTTTTAAACAAAAAAAAAAAAAAAGTAAAATAAAAAATATGTAACTATGAATAGTTAT
>MINK01173781.1:0-17116 GCA_001735545.1 Phormia regina | reverse complement strand
AAAAAAAAAACTATAATACAATTATTAATAAAATCACATAATACTTATATAAATAATTTAAGCAAAATACATTCAAATATAATTTAAATTTCGTCCATTTTTCGATAAATAATATTTTTTAAATCATTTTTCTAATAATACAAACTGTGAGTAGCCTAATTGTATTTTATAAAAAAAAACATAACATTTGTTTTATCATTAATATTTTTGTTTTTCTTCTTTTTTATAATTTTAATAATATTAATAATATTTATATTATTTTAGTTTTATTTTCTTTCTTTATTTAGTTTTATTATTTGCGAGTTTGTTTTTATTTTATTAAAAAAATAAAAAATAAAATTGTTCGTTTGTTTTTTAAGGTTATGTTTTTCTTAGTAATAACCTTTGTTTTTGCCATTAAATCATGTCGCATTTCACTCTTTTTTTCTTTTTTGTTTAAAAAATAATGTAAACAAGTCTCTCTATATTTTTTGTGTAAAAATAAAAACTTATGTGGTATAAGTGCGTATAACATCTCTGATAACAGCTCGACAGAGAGGACATTGTCCTCCACCCACACCACGCCATTGTTCAATGGCACAATCATAACACATGCACATATGACCACAGCTATATAAAACTGAATCGATTTGATTTTCATAGCAAATGGTACATTCAGCGCCTGCTGAATCAGAATGATCTATTAGTTTATTATTACTGCTGACAACAGAGGCACAAGTGTTAGCAGCTATAGAAGTGGCAGTATTGGGCTAAAAAAAAAACACACACACAAGAAAAAAAGAAATCAATTATTTATTAACCTTGTATATATGAAATAAAAGCAAAATTTATTAATTTAACAAAACAATTTGTGGTTTATAAAAAACAAAAACATAAAAAATCTTTACTTACCTCCACAAAATGTGCGTTATTTATATTTCCCACTAGAGCATTTACATTTGAACTACTACTGGCTCCACTTGAGGAACAAGTAGCATTTGCATTATTCGTTGTATTGATGCGTGCCTGTGATGCTGACAAGGCGCTATTCAAATCCATGGCAGAAGTGGCAGGCGGTAGATTGACAACCAATACTGTGCCCCCACCATTTGGTTGTATTTGTATCATTTCACCATTTGAGGGCATGCTAATCATACGTCCACCGCCCGCTGAGGGTGGTGAGCAAGTACCATTTAATATACCTGAGGTGGTACCGGCAGCCAAATTTGTATTTGATTGCATGGAGGCTAAGGTAGAGGTGGAGGCACTTATAGTACCATGGGTGACATTTAACTGGGATGGGTGGATGATTTTGCGATTATCGGAGATTTGACTGTTCAGACTATTGATTGATTCAGAAACGGGTATGTTGACTATGCGTTGAGAGGAGCCAGCCACGGCTGCAGGGGGATAATTGACCATATTGGGAAGTTGTTGACGGAACATACGTACCGATTGGGTAGAACCATAAACATCTAAAAAGGCCCACAATTGTAAGGATTGATCAACATGCATCACCACCACCGCTGGGCCATTATTTTTGCTTATAGTTACTTCACCATTGGGTGCCACAAAGAAAGCTATTTCATCTCCACGTTGAGGGGCAGCTGCTATATCTTTGCTTACCACCCAGTATTCCGGACGATCCAGAAGGAAGTCTGAATCATTGGGTAAATCTCCTGGCTGTAAGGCAGCCGGATTGCAAGAAGTTAAACCCAAAGCCAAGGCTCCCACATACATTTGTTCCGTTTTCAAAATCTGTACTATAATTTTTTCGCCAATTCTTATGGGACGGGCAGTGAAAACATAACCTTGACAAAAATCATTTTCAGTGCGTGAGGCAATAAAACGATCATGTGATAGCCTTACATTACGTCCTTTTGTGATATGAAAAGGTACTGGTATCAAACGTCCATTGGCATTATATCTTAAAGGTGGCAAACCATTAGCCAAATCAGAAGCCAAAGCCACTTGATCACTGGCCAAGTTGAGTGACTGCATAGAAGTCATAACCGTACGTTCCAATTCATGTTCATATTGGCCAGATGGCAGTGATCTTCTTGACTGTTGGTTAGGATGATGAGCATTTAAACCCGCACTAGACATTTGTGGACCCGGCAAGGTACCCGTCATTCCAGCTGACATTAAGGCGGGAGGCATACCCACACCACCACTTTGTTGATACATATAAACGCGTGCATCCAAAAATTCTATAGCCGTACAATTACCATAAATATCTATAATAGTCCAGAGTAAACCTCTTGTATCGATACCCGTCAATATAACACCCTTTTCCTCATTATTTATGCCATAAATAACATCACCCGCCGAATTGACATAATAGTAGAGAACATTATCCTTTTCACAGTATTGTTCATGTAAAGCTTTAGCCCAAAAACCGGGACGATTCGTTAAATCAGGACAGGCATATTTGGGTAGTGTACCCTCTAGGGTAGAGGGATCATTACTGGTGAAACCAAATCTTATGCCTCCATTCCAATTATTCGAAATTTCAGCAAATTTAACACAAATACGTTCATTAATACGCACCGGACGTGCTGAAAATGTAATGGCCCGGCAAAAACTTTCAAAACGTCTGGCCAATGAACCATCACGTGAAATACGTATATTATCGCCATGCACATGATGAAATTGTAGAGGTGGCAAGTTATTGGGACCAGGGCAAGATGATGGTGAACGGCGTACTGTAAGGAATATATAAAAGGAAACATTAAACAAAAAATTAGTAGAGTTTTTAAACGATATAAAAATATTTATCTTAGGGTCATTATTACAACTTGCCTTTAATGTTCGTAATAGTNNTTCCTTGTAAATTAAAATTAACATTTTCAAAGTTATGGCAATATCGAAGAAAATACCGTTTACTTTTGAAAAATTACTTGTACATAGTGGCAACGGCATTTTTTTATTGTTTACTGACGTAAACATTTATGTTTAATGAAGTTGCCATATTTTGCAGAAAATATGGCAACTTCAAATACATCCTACCTTTAAAGGTAGGATGAACTTCGCTTTAGCTTATCGTCCACTTTTAGCTTAAAGTTAACTTATAATAACCAAAAACTTCTTATCTGTTGGATAACATCATACCTTTAGCTATTGGCAAGTTGTAATAATGGGCCTAATGATTCAAAATTGCAGAATTTTATTATGGAACATGTAGCAGCACAAACATTGCGCAAGGAAGCGCTATTATAATCGCTAAAACTCTGTGCAACAAAATTGTTATTCTTTAATGTTTATATTTAATGAACTTTTAATTAACGTAAGTCAGAAAGTTTGAGTTTTTTCTTTAAAAAAATTTTTTTCTTCTAATTACCGGTATCTTGGTTTAGCAAGTGTTGCTAATTAAGCGTTTAAGATATAACCTTCAATATTATAAAAATATAAAATATTACACATTTATATATTTTTTTTAATTTAGTTTTTAGTTTTTTCTTACTTTTAGTTTATAAGACATAAACATAATTTGTTGCTATTTTTTATCAGCATAAGGATGTGGTTAATTTTTTTCTTTTTTTGCTTAAATTTAACTCATGTAACAACATGTGCATTTTAAAATACCAGCTAAATATAGAAAAAAACTTGAAAAAACAAGTGCAAAAATAACATTTACAGAAGCTTTATATAAAAATGAAGGGACCATAAGGATGATAGCTTGTCTTGGCGCGTGCCATACATAATACATAATAATAAACTAAACTGGCGACAAACAATAAAATAATAAATGCACATGTTCATGTAGATCCCTCAACATTTCAACATCAATCTACCCCCAGATTATTGATGTTGTTTAAGTTATATATTTATTTGTAAGAAATGAAGAAAAGAAACGTTTTAAAGTAAAAATATTTATTTATAAAAGGGCATGTGCCAGCTGGCTTTTTTATAAGGAGAAAAAATGAAGACTTAAAATAAAACCTGATTTTAAATAAAAGAAATGCAAGAAAATATACATTGATATATCTTAAAGATATATCTTAAATAAAACCTTCCTACCTAAATAATAGTTAAGAAAATTTTTGTTATAGAAGAAAAGAGAATGCAGGTAGTTTTTATTATTAAATAAAATAGGGGTTGATCTTAAATTATGTTTAGTTATAGAGCTAAAAAGAAAGCATAAGAGAAGAAAGAGCGTTACAAATTATTTTTATGTTTCATAGCATGACTTAGTAGTTCTTATTCAAAAATTAAGGGTTGATTTTGTAGCCCCTTAGTAGAGGAAAAAACGACAGATGTTTTTCTGTTATAAAAATAATTAAAACAAACATTTTTTTGTGGGGTTTCTTTTTAAACAAGGGATCTTTTTTTTAAGTGAACGCTTATTGGGATAATACATAAGGTTCTAAGATTAACAAACAAAAAAAATCCAGAGAAAACATGAAATATGATATATTTTATGTTAAGAGTACATTGCTTTAAGAAGTATGTTTGTACTACTCTTCCTTAAGAAATTATGAATATTAGTATGACTTCCGCTTTTTTTAATACAATTCCTTAAAACAACAACAACAACAAATTGTGGTATAACATGTCTGCTTTATATCATGTCTGCTTAAATTAAGTCTTGAACAAATTAAAAACCGCTTTTTAAGGAAGTTTAAACACGTCCTATTAGCTCTACATAAAACCAACATTTTAATGCTTTTTATTACACATTGATTTTACTTCCGTTCTAAGAAAGATCTGCTTGTTAACCTTATTAAAGAAACAGAGTAATACTTCAGCAAAAAGTATTGAGAAAAATGTTATTTAATTTATGCATTTTTTTCTTTCTTTTCTTACTTTTTTTTTAATATTTAGGTTAGAGTTTTGTTATTAGCGTCTAAACAATTTAATATTCTTTTAACGTTTAAAGAAAATTCCATGGTTTTCATGTCTATGGTTCTCCCTCCAGGTTTATAATGTACAAATGCCATAAAGAAGAAGAAGAAGAAGAAATAAATAAAAGGAAATCACGTTTTTATATAAAAAAAAATTAACAATGCTTCTAATGCTTAACAATTTGTTCATTAAACACTTAAAATTTAAAAAAAAAGAAAAACGTTTCTTTATGTATTTTTTAAACAATTTCTTTGTTTAAATAAAAGCTATGAACTTATATCTTTTATGTTATTTTTTATATAAAAATTAATCATTCATATTATCACTTATTGAGTTTGTTATGTTAAAGGAAATCATTAGAAAAACATGACATATTACAAGCAATATAAAGAAAAATTTATTAAGAAAAAATATTTAAAGAAATTCCTAAAGATAATTTAATTAATAATTAGTTTGAAGGACAAAAACAATAACACAAATATATGTATTAATGACTTTAAACAACGTTTAAAATAGCTACATTATATGATTTTACTGGTTTTTAATGTTTATTTTATAAGAAATTAATAAAATAAAAGTATTTTTCAATTAAAAAAATTAATTTGTATGATTTATTAAGAAAAAGACAAAAATCGTCCGGTAGCATTAAGATAATTAAGAATATGGCAATACTTTTAATTAAAACAATTGTAAACAAACTAAATAATAATAACGGCATTACTGTTTGTAAACAACAACAAACTTTGTTTACCAACAAATAAGGTTGCCATTTTTTATATTTTTACATTTGAAGAAAATGATTGAAATTATTTTTTATTATTAAAACTTTTATTTAAGAATTAAATACAAAACATTTGTTCAAATCTCTTAGGATTTTACGAACAAGTGTTCATTATTGTCTAAGATAATTGTTATAAATAAATAGTATTTGTAGCTACACACATAAATAGGTACAAATGTAAAATTTCATATTCCCCCAAAAATACTTTTAATAAAATTCAAGTATAAAAGAATTATTTTACTGATTTCTTTTATGATTGTAAAGAACATTTTCACCCTCTTTCATAAACCATAAATAATTTCAAGTACTACAATGACATTGTAAATTAGAAAAGATTTAAGGGATATTTTCTTAAAAAAAATATATAGTCTAATATTTTTTTCAAAAAAATATTTCGTTAGTTTAATTTTTTAAATAAAAACCAATACTTTTATCTTTAAGCAAATACAACATTTTGAAATATTGAAATTTATGGTAACCAGAAACCTGATATTTAGCTTAAGCTTAACTTAATTTTATTGATTTTTTTTGCTAGTTTTATTACGTTTTATGCCGATCAATGCTTATTTCAAACATACAAAAATTCCCACGCTTAAAACACAAGAAACAAATGTTAAACTTAAAAATAAAAAAAGAAAGATATCGTGAATCAGTTGTTAGTTTTAAAATACACTTTATACCAAAGAGAGACAAGGTAATTGTGTTGTTTAATAGTTAAAAACAAAACAACAATTGCAAATTGCAAACAAAAAATAAAAACCTGCAGTTTAAAAAAGCAAAAATAGAGAAATCTTTGACAAAAACTGAGAGCATAACAAGAGACGATCGAGATGACTCTCTACATGATATTACAAATATTACAAATTGTAAAATTTTCCCACGTTAGCTTATACAGATTTTTACAAACAGCACAAATTTAGTTTTAAATATAAAAAAAGACAATTTTAATTAACTTAAATATTTATATATAAAAATAATTAAAGGACTTGATTTTTCAATTAACTTTTAATATTTATAAATTTTTAATTTCTTAAATTGGATTAAATACTTTCCAGTTTATTTAATTTATTTAAGAAACCATACAACTTCTAAACTACCACAATTTCCTTTAGGAACAAGATTTGTAATGAATTTAAAACCAGCTTAATGTTTAAAATAAGACGCAAAAGAAATTAAAAAAAGAAAAAAAAAAACGTCATCATACACTTCCGTTTTATGTTCAAAAGCAGACTAGATAAAAATAATATACTACAAAATACAACACAAAAGATATTAGTTGCAAAAATATATATAAAACATAATCCAGAATGTGACAACAGTATGTATAGTGCAAATACTGGACAATCAAGGGTCATTTGACAAAGTTTAATAAACTCTTTGCTCAAACAATATATGATAGAATACTTTCAGTAAAAAAATAGGAAAAAAATATTAAATAAAACATAAGTAATTTGATAACCCACACTTGAGTAAGCTAAAAGCTAAAACAAAAATACCCAATAAACAATTTAAAACTAATTACTTTATATTACTTTCATTTCGAAAAACACTTTAATTTTTAAATATTCAATAAGTTTATACGAAAAGTGTATAAATATTTAATAATAAAATACAAAATATATAAAAAAAATGCACTCATCTTTCTAATCGTTTAAAATGTTTATTTTCTTAATAAAATAATAACATTGTCATCACTGCTAGACGAATGTAAACAAAAATAAAATACCGTAAAGAGTGAGATTTTTTTTTTTTTGCAAATTTCCCATAATAAATAGTGATGCCAGATTTTAAATGTTTATATAAGCTTAATTGTTATTAAGAATTCTAGATTTTTATAAACTAAATAATTTAAATGTGTTAAAATAATAAATTTACAATATAATTTATAAATTAATATCAATTATATAAAGAGGATTTAAACATTAAAAAAAATTATTGTAAAAAGAGATTTAATATTAAACATTTTAATTCAAATTTTTTACCAAGTTATTTATGTAATATGTTTATTGGGTATCAAAATTCTTAAAAAAATATAAAAGCTAAGGTTAGTGAGTGGCTTTCATAAAAAAATATACACTTATGAAATTTTTTCCAAATGACCTAAAACGTAGAAAAAAAAATAATTATTAAATAAAAGAAAGCAAGAAAAGGTGTTTTGCTTTAAATAAATTTATTAATAAATTTAAATATACAAAATGGTTAACATATTATAAAATCTTATTAAAAAATCAACCATTATAGAGCTTAGTTTCTTTATTATTTAAAATAGATTTCAGTATTAAATTAATATATCAATATTGAATAAGCGCTCAAATGTCATTTTCTTTAGCACCCTTTTATTTTTTATTTTTTGTTTTGTATATATTTCCTCCAAAGATGTTTACATCAATATTTAAGTACTCTTAGCCCCTAGTCTTTGTACAATAGATGTATTTGAAGTTGTTATTTAAACTACTTTAAAATAATTATCATCATTTTTATTATACAAGCATGTTCAAGTACTTATAGCTACGCTATTCTTGTTCAAAGAAAGAATGATAAAATAAAAATGTTATGATATAATTATGAGGTTTTAATTACAATAGAATTTAAAACAATAAAAAAAATAAAAATTGTGGTTATTACATATAAACACATACACACTAATGGCGTGTTAATTAAGTAAAAGAAAATTTATATGAAAAGGGAAATATATGTATATATATATTTTTTAAATTAAAGACATTTTTATTTTAAAATTTTAGTTTTATTATGAAATTTTATTTAATTTCATTTAAAAATTGCACAGATTTTTAATAAAATTCTTTAGTTTTTACCAATAAATTATAAAATAAATAATTTTTCCTTTTAGTTTCTTTAAAGAAAAAGTAATATATGGCATCACTTATTTTATAAATGTAAACATAAGATTTACCGTTATATGTGGGAATTAGCATTGTAAATTTCTCTCAAACATATAAACAGTGTTGCCAGTACAAGAAAAACAGTTTTAGAACTAAAAATTTAATAATTTTGGCAAAATTCAAGATATTAATTTAAAACATTATTTAAAAACCAACAAAATAAATGTATAAACTTTTTTATTTATTTTCTTTTTAAAGTAATTTTCATTGTGCAACATTTTTTATTTGTTTATTTATATAACGAACGTAGGCTTTATTGAAAAAAAAATGTTTCTTTATATTTTTTAAAGTTTCTAAAACTTTCCTAATTCTTTCGTTTAATATTTTAAATAATTCATTTATATTTTAACTTTAATATCTTTAATTTAGTTTATTAATTTAACTAGTTATTGTAACATTTAGTAAATACATATTTTTTGTGCATGGGTGTATTATTATTTCATCTAATTTGTTTGACACCACGCACATTGCTTGCATATTATTGTTATTTTAATAATTTAAGTGGGTTTTTGTGTTGTTACAACGGCTTTTATAGTAAAATACAGGTGTAGTAAAAGAAAAAAACACCACGCAATTTTTAAAAAATTCATTCATTCATTGATAAAAAATATTTTTGAAAAAAACTCAAAATTATGTTTCAAATTAAAATGTATTTTTTTTGTACTAAATAAAGGTAGGAGTATTTATGTGATTTTTTTTATTAAAGAAAATTCAAAAATTTATTAAATTTTAGTATAAAATTAAAATGTTTAAAATTATTTAACCTTTAAAGGTCACTTTTCACTTTTAAGGTAACAATAACATATAAAATGCATTATAATGTTTTTCAACTTCCGTTTAACCTTAAAGGCGGTTTATTGTTTTAAATGACAATATTTATTTTGTTTTTTGCTAGTAAACAAATTAATTGTTGACACACGTTGCCGTTAAACAATTTTAAATTAGCTTTAAATTGTTTAAACTTTGATTTTCCTTTTGTGTTAAGAAAAAGCTATTAAAATTAAAAAAAACAGGGTGTTAGGGTGTTGTTGAGTTGTTGAATATTAAGAGAAGTGTGTTTAAGCATAATAATCAACTGGTTAGACACGTGACCTGAGCGCCATTTAGTTATTAAAAGTAAAATAGATACAACCTACGCCGGTTTTTTTCTTTTTATTTCTAACTAAACAACACCCATACATTTAATGTTTATACATAAATTATTATTTAATGAATAATAATATTATTTGGTTATAAATTAATATTGTATATAGATAGGTTTTTTTTAAAAAAAAAGTTAAAATTATAGAACATTAAAAATTTCTTTAAAAATATATATTTAAAATATTTTTACAATAAAATGTATTTTATTCCATTTTAGTTTCTTTAAAATCGCTCAAGCATAAGACCCCTTCTAAGAATTTACAAAATCATACAAAAATAAATATAAAAAAATGTGTGTGTATATGCATCACTGAACCATAAATATGACAAGTTATTTTTACTTAAGTACATATTTAGAATCCCTTTATGTAAAAAAAAAACACATCTGTAGCTGTCTTAGTAAGTGTTTTTTTACAGAAAAATACAAAATGAAGAAAATACTAAAGTTTATTCGCCTTTTTCTATGTTTTAAGAGCCACAGTCTTATAATTTTCTCTTCCGTTTCATTATCTTTTCATTTGTATATAAAAAAAGCAACAAATGAAAATTTATAGTTTGTTTATCGAACCATAGCAATGTAACAAATATATGTATATTATGTTCATATCAAATTAACAACAAAAAAAACTAAAATGAAATGAAATAATGAAATAAAATCTAAACTTAATACTCTTTTTTATATTTATAATAAAGAAAATGTATATACAAAATTGTATTGTTTTTAGCCAATTTAAGCACTCAAGCATAATAAAGTTTTATTTAATTAAAAGTTGCAAATGAAACTCTACAAGTTTTTTTAGTTTAAAATAGAAAATTTCTTTAAAATTAAACAAAATAAAAACAAAATACTCAAGGAAATTGTTTGTTACTTAAAAGCTAATATGGTAACTCTTGCAAAAAAAGGGTTATTTCAAAAGGGAGAATATTTAAAGCTGCCAGATGTAAAACGGGCAATTTTAGAGATTTTGGTATTAAAAATTAAGAAAAACTAACTTAGATTATATTTTAATTTAATATTCAAATCTACTAAATGTTTAGCTGATTGAAAAAATTATTGTAAATATTAAAAAAAATAAAACTTGTTTATAATTATGAAATCCCCTCTAAGTTGTGTTGGCTTATATAGAATTTAAAGTTAAACAAATTTTAAACCAGTTTATGATTAAGTTTAAATTGTTCCCACAATAATTAAGCATTTGGTGTTTATTTGATTAAAAATATTTAAAAAATAAAATCACCCACAATATTTTTATAAAAAAAAAAAAAATAATGAATATAAATTTATATTAAATATTATAATAAAATTTACATTTTTTTCTTTTGTTTTAAAAAAAAATACTACCTAAAAAAATCTTATCTTGTATTTTTAAGGGAAGTTACAAAATTTATTGCAAAACTGTTAAACAAAAACATAAAAATAGTAAATTATGGTTATTTACCAGATAAAAAAAGACAAACAAAATGTAACACCTTCTTTTTAGGAAAAAAATGAAAAAAAAAACAACAATTTTTAAATAAACAAAAACAAAACAAAAAAAATTATAAATGGAACGCACTCCTAGAGTGAAACAAAATTGAAATAATCATAGTAAATTATTGTATGTAAAAACAGCTGCAAATTGTTTTACCTGCTTAATGCAGGTGAGTTAAAAACAAAAAATACCAATCGCTCAATATTTATATGAGGGCCGGTTTTGTGCTAAACTCAGCTTAAAGGAATTTCAATAATTTTTTCCAGTTTTGTTTTTCTCTTTCTAGGTTATTTGGAAAATTGTTTAAAAGCAACGCGTGTGCGTGAAGATAACAAACTAAATTGTTATTGTAAGTATAAAGTCGTTGTTATTGTTTTTTAAGAAAAGTACTAGGAAAATAAACTACTAGAAACAGCAGCTTATATTTTGTAGGGGCAGCTGCTATTAGTATGAATATTACAATAACAATTATATCAAATGGCTTGAAATTGTTAAAAAAAAAATGGAGATATTATAAACAATTTTGCTTTTAAAAGAAAATTATATACATATGTATGTATAAAGTTTTTTAATGGCATTTTAAATTATTTTTTTTATAGTTTTTAAACCATTTTAATGGCAAAAATTATTAAAACTTTAAAAAAGCAGCTGGTTACCTAATATTGTTAACTTTTTAAATAATTAAACAAAATTATGTACAAAAGTTTAATTTTGTAATTAGTAATCAAAAGCAAAAAGCCGCTTATTTAAATGTGTTAAATAATTTAATCTAAATTAAATCATTTAAATTTATAAAACAATTACTAATCAATTATCTAAACAAATAAAAAATAATCTTATCTATTACACAAATTTAAGAAATTACGTATAGAAAATCCCCCACCTTAAATATACAAAAAAATATAAAAAACTAACAAAAAAGTAGTGCAAAAATGGGCCATAAACTTTTTAAAACGATGACACATTTTTTATATAAATAAAGTACATACTAAACTGATTAGAAAATTATTGATATATATTTGTGCAAAATCAATATTTAGATAAGAAATTTTTTTTATTATAAAGTCAATAAATTTTAAAAAGGGTATTTATTTATTTTGTTTCTCTCTAATAAAGTTTAGAAAAAAGTGTTAATTCTTTTAATATGAGTAAATTTTAATAAAGTGTTTAGTTTTTTAACAAAAGAAAACTTTGATATTTTCTTAAGTTTATTTAGTTATGTTAACCAAATAAGGTATAATAACAATAATAATGAAATAAATAAATATATATAAAAAATAAACATTAAAATAAATAAAATTGCTAAGAAGAAAAAAAACAATAATAATACATTATGCTTGTAACAACAACAAAAAATTGTATATGGGTTAAAAGTAAACCGTGAGAAGTTAAAGAAATTTATTAAACATTTTCAAGAAGTACGTAGTACATATATGTATATAGTAGGTATAAAATGAGAGGAGACTCATACAAAAAGAGAGCATAAAGAAATAAATTACACTCTAAAAAATTGCATTTTAGGTAAATAAAATTAAGAAATAAATTTAAAGTATCTTATGGTTTCAATAAAATATTTAATATAATTCTATATATTTTTTCTATATCTTTATAGCCTGAAATATTTATAAAAAATGTCAAAACATAAGCTATTACATTTGTCATATTTGACAAAAATTTAATCAAACCTGACTCAGCACTCTTTATCCTATTATGTTATTTATATTTAATTTTATTAAATTAAATTCTAAAAAGTTTTCTTTTTTATATAAAAAAATAAAAATCAATTAAGTATTTCATTTAAAATTTAAATACGGCAACTCTATTTTCCTCAAATATATTTCTAATCTGAAAAAATTTTCAATAATCCTCAATTGTTTTAACCGAGAAAAATAAAAAACTTTACAAATATTTTCCAACAAAATATAAATTTAAGGCTGACAGATTGTTCTACAAAAATAAATGTTAGTAGTTTCTTCAAAATATAACAATGATTTATGATTAGAAAATGTTTTCTTAATTAAAAAACTAAATTAGAAATAATTTTATTTAGTGGTTATGTTTTATATTTTTAATTTTTTATTAGTTTATATGTAAACAAATTTAAAAAAAATTAACATAAACATAACATTTTATATGGTTACTCCAATATGTTTACCCCAAAAAAGGAATATTTGTTTACTTAACCTAAATATTAAGCTGGCAACCCATTTTAAAGGAGTGTAATATAAATATGCAGCTTAATTAAGGCTGCCAGATAGATTGTAAATATATTTTTAAAACATTTTATTACAAAATTTGTTTTAATATGAAATTTATAGAAATTTTAATTATTTTTTTATCATTATTATTTAATATTTGAGTTAAAACTTTATAAAAAATTATAATTGAATACTTTCTTTTTTAATATAATTTATAATTTGTTTTTAATTTATTATAATAATCTTATTTGTGAATAACTTTGTAAATAATACATTTTTTTTAAATAAATCTATACTGCGCACTTTTTTAATAAAAACTTTGTGAAAAGCAGATGCTTTACTTTGTGCTTTTAAACACTAAATGAATTCTTTTTAATACAACTTTTTCTTTCAGTGCTTAATTACAGCCACAACAACAATTTTTGTATTATAAATGTGTAAGAAAAAAAATCGTACTCATAGATTATTTGTTTGTTTGTTAATTTATTTATGAGGAGAAAAACTTAATCAACTAGACAAACGAAGTATAAAAAAACGCATACAAAACATGTCTGTTGTTTTAATTCATTAATGATGATAATATCTCTTCTCTTTAACTTTAGGTTAAAGAGATAAAACTTTAACACAACAAGCTTGTCTGCTTGTTTTCGTTACAATAGATATTTTTAAATTACAAAAAATTAAAGATAAATTATATAGCCAAGACGTGCGTGGAAAAATTAAATCAAATACAAAAGCAAAAACTTATTTGTGATTAAAGAAAAAAAAAAGTGATTCAAAGAAACATCTTAAAGGCTATAAACAAAATTATTGAATGAAATGCTGGCTCAATTATGTTTTTCTTGTTGTTATTATGTTAAGACTTTAAGCATTAAAAAGGGGGGGTTTTCTTATAAACATAAACAATGATGGCTCTCTATAGGCTGAGAGTGTGGTAACATTACAAAATGACAAGAGAGTATTGCCAATTATAAGTGTTGTCAATTTGTTAAAGTAAACAAAATACGTTTTGATCTTAATGTTTAATCTTTTTTTAAACTTATTTTAAATAAAAACGCTAAATAGATCTTATGGATTATGCTTTTTACATTGCGAAGGGAGTAAAACGGAGTTTATGGTTGATTGTTTTTGTTTAAAAAATATTTTCCCAGCCATCAAAGCCCATTCATTTACTTAGATGTTTGTATTTATGAACAAAAAAAAAATCAAGGTTCAAACGTGCGGTTTTTAAGTTTTTTTCTTTTGAACGGAAGAGTTTTTATTATTATTTTTTTGTTTTAAGTTATGATGTGATTTTTTTAATTTTTGTTTATTTATCTTGGTTTTTTTGCTTTTAAAATTATTTTCCTAACTAATGCATGTGTAAATATGATTTATTTTTATGATTGTTTTTTTTAGTAAAAACATTTTTATTCATTTGAATAAAAAAAACTATAATTATAAACCATAAATGCTCTAAAAAAACTACATGAATTTTATAATTTTTGAATTAATTTTAACATGTTTAATTTTAATTAACGATTTAATAGCGTGTGGCATGCCAAAGCAAAGATATTAACAATGAAAAGGGTTAATTTTACCTAAGCAAAATAGGTAAAATAACAGTAAAAGGTAAAATACAAATATATGTATGAAAGATAAGAAAGAATATTTAAGTATATTTTGATAAAACTTGAAAAAATTTATCATAACAATATCGTTCTTAAACATAAGGCTGCCAGATGGTTTAGGCACAACAGAAATATATTCGAAAATCTTTTTGTTCAGTACCAAATTCTTTTTTAAAGTAATAAATTGAGAATTTTACATGAATTAGGGATTTTTATAAATTCCTAAACGTTTTTCGATTTTTCTTGTAAAACTTTTCGTTTTTGTTTTTTTGAATTTAACAGCAAATTAAAAAAAAAATTGTCAAATACTAACCTAAACCAAAACGTTTTTTGATTTTTTTCAGCAAATGCATTTTCTTTTTACTACTCATTTTATCCTTGTCATGATGTTCCACATGATGATGATGGTGATGATGTTGTTCCATAACCATAACATGACCACCAGTATTTTGTGGCATATAGCCTGTAGGTATTTCGGTAAGACCCATATTTTTATTTATTTTATATTTTTTGTTTAACTTTAAGTTATAAACAAACTTTTTTTTAATAATATTTAAGTTTTAAAAAATAAAACTTTTACTTTTTTTTTATTAAATAGCGATTTTTTAAAAGAGAAAAAAACGCTTAAATTAAATTTTTTTAAACACTTCAGTCTGTTATTTCAATACATTTTAAACAGTTACAGTTATTTTTAGTTGTTGCTATTGTTATATTTATAATAATCCTTAAAGGTGGTGTAAATTTTTGTTTGGTGATGATTTTTTTGTTTTCGTTATATAGTGGATTAAATCCGTTGTATTAAATAAATTAACCCCTAATAATTTTTATATTTTTGGTTTATTTTCAGAAGAGCTACTTTTACCCGACCGTTAAAAAAAGTGCTCAACGAAAAGAACGCGTTTAGCTGTTAACCGTACCGATCCTAACGCTGTGACGTGAAAATTATAACTGAATACTAAAATTCACAACAAACGACCTCAACTGAATTGTACAATTCAAAAACTTCATGCACAATACACACACACACGCACACAACTAAAAATATAGAATTTTAATGAGAGTGTGTAAATGTGTGTGTGTGTATGTGTGGTTGAATACGTACTGCTGGCTGCTCTTTAGGCTAAAAACATAAACATTGTAGTTCAAAAACAACAGGAGCAGTTGTTTTATGTTACCTTAGGTAGATGATTTTTTTTTCATTCTTCTATATGTTTTTGTTGTATAATTATTGTTGTTTTTGTAGTGTTTGGCATTGTTTGAGAAACATTTTGTTCAACTGCTAGACGACCGACAGATACAACAAGCGTAAAAATACATGTTGAAGAAGAAAGAAAAAAAAAAAAATGCCCAAAAGAAATAAAAAATAAAGGCCGAGAAATACCCTCAACTGGTAAATGAGAGTTATATGTGTGTGTGTGTGTGTGTATGTTACAACAAGCAACAGTTTATCAAAGGCTTAGTTGTTATAAAATTTTAAATGAAAAAATTTCAGAATAAGAATTTTTAATTTTCAATATTTGAAGTATTATGCACACATAGTACATATTAGGATTAGGATTACCAATCTCCATAGAGGGACCATTCGTCTTAGGGAGCACTTTTTTGGGATTAGAATAGCATTTTACGATTCTCAATATCATAGGACCCTACATTTGTAATTTTGTGTTTCTAGGTTAATTGTCAAAAAAAAAAAAAAAAAAAAAAAAAAAAAAAAAAAAAAAAACTTAAAAAAGTACCATCAGAAAAGCGAAAAAATATCACAGCATCTTCCCATGAATTCCTACCTATGATTATTAAAAAAAGTACCATTCGATACACGAACTAGTACTACAAAATCCGCTCTTATGAATTTTTAATTACTTGGTACCATATATGTTTTATTTAATTTTTTTTATTCAATGTAATAAAAATTCAATAAGTACCATAAAGTCTTTCGCCTGAATTTTCACTGACATTGGACCATACATTTTTAATTTCATATTTCTAGTTAAATTATTACATAAAGTAGAAATAGTAGCATTAAAAGTACTGCCCAATCCCCTTTTCTGAATTCTCATTCACTTAGAATAATATATTTTTAATTGTTTTTTTAGATTTAGTATAATAGAAAGTTACAAATGACCATTAGAAGAATGAAAACGTACCATCAAATCCATTAATATATGATCTTATTATAATTTTATGT
>MINK01173780.1:25682-50494 GCA_001735545.1 Phormia regina | reverse complement strand
CGACAAATTGAAAATAAAACAATTTATTGAAAAATATAATAATATTTGTGGAAATAAAGAAACAAATCAGTAAAAATATACATAAAGCCACCACAAAGGTATTGAAACAATATCTTTTTTTAATTAATTAGAAAATATTTTGCAAAATATCCAAATTCCGTTATAAATGTGGATTGGGGTGGATGCCAAAAAGTAAACTACACCTTAAGATACTCCTCATGTGAGTCCCAAACATGATCACCCGTCTCCTCTTGAGTTTAAGTATAGACTACGCAGTTATATGTTAGATACCATTTAATTAAGAATATAATATATAATAAATAATACGTTTAAAATAAAATTTTTAAATATATTTTAAGTAAATCCTGAAATTGGTTCCGATAAAAAAAGACGAAAAAAAAAAAATTTCATAATAAAATATTTTTAATTTCTCCAATTTTAAATTTCTGGCAACGTTTTTATCAATGGCTTACAAAAATAAAACTTCAAAAATCCCAGTAAACATCAATATATTTTTTGTGAGAGAGAAGTGAAACTACCTTGTTTTCTTTATATCATGGATGAAATACAAAATATTTGGCAGAATTTCTTAAAATTTTTAATAGGGTTTTCATTCAATCGTAAACCTGTAAAGCAAATTAACATTATAGAAATACAAGCTCATAAAATATTTGTCATACTTTGTTTGAAAAATAATTTACACAACTAATAAATGTTTACACTCCAATTTCAATGTGTAAATGAATTCGTAAATTTGTATTTTTAAATATTTTAATTTGAAAGAAGAAAATAAATTAATTTTTAATGTTTTAACAAATTCAAATCAAAAGAAAAACAAAATTTAAATGTAAATGTAAAAAATTTGGAAACAGATTTTATTTGCAAATTAATTTCTAGAACATGTGAGTATAACGTATAAATTTATGGATTATGTAAATTTATCCGATTTTTCAATAAAATTTCTTAAGACTTTTACCATTTCACATTTTACGCACATATAAAATTTTTAAAACAAAAAGCCACTAATTAATATATATTTTTTTTTATTTTCTTAAAACTTAAAACAATTTTGTATCAAATCGCTTAAAATTTTTAAATCAAAAATTGCATAACTTCATGTCAACGTCAGTGAGACTTTCCAACGACACATGTTACAAACTTGTTTACCATGTCCTCTTCTCTTACAAAGAAAAAGGACACGCACTCTTTGTTACACATTTTTGCAACAATTAAAAACACGTAAATATTATTTACGTTTAGTATTTTCTAAAAATTTTCCATTTTCCATTTGGATTTAATTTAAAATTGTTTTATTTTATGTTTTAATATTCATTACAACATAACAGAAAAATTTACATTTTCACAGTTTTGTAATTAAAGAAATTTGCATAAAAGCTTCAAGGCATTCTTTCATGCAACGCTGTTAAAAATCAAAATCCAAACAGAGTTACATTCACATATGGGTATTATGTAATTAAAACAATCACCAGGTAATATCAGGCCAAGAAGTCAGTCAGTGGCAGGAATTCTTGTAATTGTTTCCACAATAATTAAAATGTGCTACCTAAACATGGAGGGATTTAAAGGCCTCCATTAAAGGTCATTAAGTTGCTGGCTGCTCCAAATTTCAGTTAGTTGTATTTGGTGTATAATTAAGGTTTATACGAAAAAGAAAAAAAGTAAAACTTCTTTTTATTTCCATTATAATAAATAAATTGAATGGCCAATTTGTCATCGTGCTAGATTTTAAATGATATCAAATTTATAAAGTGAATTTTAATTTTTATGTTACCATAAAAACATTACATAGATATTTATAAACATATTGGTTTTCTTATAACTTTGTTATTGTAAGTAAATTATTAAGATTTGCTCTATATCTTAAATCTATAAAAAACGTCTTAAACTGACCACAAACAAAACTATTTAATTAGGCAAAGAGAGAAAAATAACCCCATAAAGCTTATTACAATTTAAGCTACATACATGTACATAAATGTATGTAAAATTGTTAATACGTAATTTGTTAGTAAATAGTAGTTAATAAAGATTAAACTATACATAAATGTATATGGCTTCGAAACATGAACTGTAATGAAACCTCAAAATTTTATATAATGAAATCCCGCGAGACTTGAACTGAATTATTCAAAGTATTGATACGTAAGTATCAATGATGAAGAAGAACAAACAAAATAACAATTTAAGCGGAAAACACATATGATAATCACAAAAAGATAATCACGAATACACAAAATTCGTATATTGAACTATAAAATTCGTGTTGTATAAAAAGTATCTTAAATAATTTTCCATGAAAAGGGAGTTAGTCGTTTTTGTTGCACAGAAATTAGGGGAAAAAACAAACATGTGAAATTGAAAGAGAATTTTCTGGCACAGTAGTGTGACGGCAAACAATTTTAAGTTTTTAAAGTTTTTAAAACAACAACCGACTTTTAAAAATATTAAAGAAAATAAATAATCTCAGCTTTCTAAAATAATAAAATCCGTACTTATTTTACTTAAACAACTTTTCGATATTTGTCAGTCCATCTGTCATTCCATAAATATTTTAATAATTTAAGAAATAGAAGGAATCTAAATGATGTCTCTCTGTAAGTCCATTGTGCCATCATTCATTAATATTAATGCTCAATATACAGTCTTTCAGACTGTAGAACATTTTCGGTTCAAAAACATGACATTTTAACCATTCAACGTATCATGTACAAACTACTAAACAATTTTAATTAAAATTTAATCAAATCATTGTTGTAATTTCATTCAATAGTTTGCTATTGAATATATCTATTTACTTAATCAGATATTCGAAACACACAATTATTATACTTTTGTTAATATAACTTTTAACCACTGTGCTAAAAATACAGAAATATGTAAGTGCTCTTACAGGTAGAAAAAGGAAATACGTCATATGGGACAACAATGAAAAATTCAATATTATTGAAAAATATTAATGCAACATAAAAGCAAATCGAAAATCAAACAACAACGAGGATAAAAACCGGAAAAAATAAAAGTAAAACGTACATCCGAAGACAAACAAACATGCAATACTATAGCATAGTAAACCATATACAACAAAGGATATTTGACAAAATACATACATATGTATGTATGTATGTATGTATGTATGTATGTATGTATGTATGTATGTATGTTCATACTTATATAAGTTGAATAAAGCGTGTGTTTGTCTGAATTCAAAATTTGCGGTTGAAAGACAACAATCCGCTTAAAGCATTTGGGTGGCAAATTGTTGCTACCACCACCTTGATGTTTTTCACCATACAAATACAAGGTGCCATCAGGCAATAGAGTCCAGAAATTATAGTTAGTATATGTATGAGAGTATGTTTACTTACATATGTTTTTCTACGATTTTTTCTTGTTGTCTTTTTTATTTTGTTATAAGTCTATAAGTCCTTGCCACAGGAAGTTTTTTTTTTTTTTTAAATACACAACAAACTATTGTGTTCAGTAATTACACTATTGTTGTTGAAGTAGTGTTAACACATACGCTGGCACATATACACCCACAAAAGTCTTTTTGAAATACTTTACTTATGTAATGACATTTTGAAAGATTTTTTTTTAAGGGAGAATAGTCAAGCATGAAAAAAAAACTTTTTTAATACACAAATAAAAGTTGAGATAAAAAATTTGATTTCATAAATATTATTAGTATGTAGTTAAAAAAATAAATTAAATTTTACAATATAATTTCTTTAAAGTTCTTTTATTTGTTAAAAAACTTTTTGATAAGAATTTATAATGTATTCAGTAGCTAATTTCTATTACTTTAAAAAATCTATTTGAGTAGTTAACTTCAGTTTTTTTTTTAATTTAAATTTCTAGCAATTTAGTTGACGCCACATAATAATAATTACCTGTACTTTAACCATAATTATTAATATCTTGGAAATATTGCAAAAAAAAATATACATATATATCCTTTTTAAAATCCTTTTAATTAAGACACATAAAATTAATAGTGATTAGTGTTAAAGAGTACTTTTACAAGTAGCTACTTGCAACGATAAACTATAAAATTTACATAGAAAAACTATTTTAAAAATTGTGTAAAATATTTATAACAAATTATGTCAAATATATGGTTACAGTGGTTACATTGTATTAAAAAAGGGTTATGACAAAATGTATGCAGTAAATTTTACGCACTTTTATAATAAATAAAGCCTCAAGGTAAAAATAATAGTTTTACTACACTTTCTTGCAGCCTTTAATAACAAATAACATGTGAACATACATATGTATGTATGTTTGTATGTATGTACATTAGAGTGTCAGAAAATCAAGTGTTTTCTTACTTTTGCTAATTTGTTGTCATTATACAACAGATCAAAGTTGAGTTTTTTAAGCAAATATAAAATACTTTAAAACAATTTCCCAACGGTACAACAATTTTTTAAAAAAGTTTATAATGGAAAATAGAACGTAAGATAAGTACTTTTATAATTGAATTCAAAATCAGCAAAAAACTTTTTGTAATCTTGGAAAAATACTAAGTGTTTTATGTAACCCAAAATTAAATTGAATTCGTAAACAATTTTACATTTCATTAGACCTCCAAGATTTCGAAAATAAATAAACATATATCTGGGCTATATTTTCCATATTGTCTCATTTTTTGAAAAAATCATTTTGTTCCGAACAAATTAGCATTGGGTCTAATCAAAGAATAAAAATGCCAAGATAAAAAATAAACTGGCAGATATTGCTAAAATCTAGTTAAGTATCAAAATTAATGCTGCTAAAGCAAAATGCATGCCTTTAGGTTGGGTTACAAGTACAAATATGTGCCAACTTTCTTTGTAATGACTTCTGACGCATACAAAATTTTAAAATTTAATAAAATTTTTTAAATACAAAATAAATACATTTAATTGCTTTGATTTTCATCCAAATCATATTTCAAATAAGACAATCTGTTTTTTTTATCCATTTTGCTAATTTGGAAAATTGTATAACATTAACAGTATTTACTAAATTGTAAATCCAAAATTATAAAATTCTTATCCATTTTTTAAGAAAAATATTTGAATTTTTTTGCATGATGTAATAAAATGACGGTTTGTGGAACAAAATTATTGGACGGAATGTAATAGACCTTTGACTTTTAATTGTTGGTACAGAACTGAAGATCATTTTAAATTTTTTTCTAGTATTTTTCCCATATTTAACTGATTTTTACGCATCGTTTGAGGGGTCTTCCTACAAAGTTTTTGTCTACGAGACACTCTAATGTACAAACATACAAATATTTATAAAGAAATCCTGCAATTCTGATAAAGGCAATGTAGCTTTTTTTAGAAAGTAATATTTGCTGTTGATTTTTAATGACAGAATAGCATTGGAGTGTTTTTTTTTTTTTTTTTTTTTTTTTTTTTTGTAATCTAACAGACCACTCATTGTTGGCTCCAAAAAAGTAATTCAGAAGAGTGTTTCCAAACATCGTCTGGAGTACAATACAACATGTTGTTCGGTCAAAAATTAAATTGCACAAAAAGTATACTTTCAATACAGCAAAAATCCTTAACAAAAATTTTGATCGTAATTTTTTTTTTTTTTTTTTAATTTAAAACTTAAAATGGAAAATAAATCTCCCATTTCGGCAATTGTTTTCCAATACTGTATGGCTTATATGTACATATTTACACATACTCTTTTGGAAAGTATGTGTAACTTCTCGCATTTCATAAATTTCATTTACAATATTTATTAGCATTAAAGAATGAGTAATTTTCTGCGTCATTTAATTAAGCTGTTTCAACGCCTTGTTAAGAGGGATATAAAACCATATTAAAGGTTCAAATAGTAGGGGTGATTTATTATGTTTGTTTGTGTTTTATGAATGTAAAAATATACGGGTGTGTATGTGTGTATCAGGATATTTAACTTATTATAAACATGTGCTCAGCTGTCTGTCAAAATATGTCTTTAATGACAAATAGCTGTCAAATTAACAAACAGTTACAAGGAAACAAAATGAAGAAATATTTCATTGTAACTGGTGTTAAACAGGATTTACTTTTGACTATGTGTGTGTGCGTGTGTGTACTTGAAATTATAGGAGGTAGGATTTTGGTTTTTAGTTTACCAAATAAGAATTAATTAATATTAAGTTAGATTAACAAAATTGTTTGTAAATTCTTATTAGAATTAGAGGGAAGAAATAATGGAAATAATTATGAATATATTGTGTTAGTAAAAATAATATTAAAACATAATTTGTTTTAATTTTATCTTAAGAATCAATTTTTCTCAATTTACAATTTGAATATATGTAGTATTGATTCACTGTTGACACAGGTTTACAAGGCTATTTATTCCCAACCAAGTGACAAAAGAAATTTTTATGATAGTAAAACAAATTGTGACAAAAAGAACATTTTGAATACATTTATTTTTGTTTGTATAAATATTTGTGATAGCTGTCAAATTCTCAAAAGAACATAAGATAATAACCAGGGAAACCACAATATGCTCGAAAATAAATGGGCCTATGCGCTTTAGATATTTTATCGTAACTGGCATTTTTCATACATATCACAAAAGTTTTGTTTACTGCACTTACGATACTTTCAAGATAAAAAAATTATTGGTTTTACAACATAAACATCAATCATAGTCTTTAATATTCTTTATACAAGACATGCTTCTCAATGATTTATTTTATTTTTTGTTTTCTCATTTTTTTAAAAAATTAAATTTGAAATATGTGTATTTCATGAGGTAACTAATAATTACTAAAATGTAAAAAATGCTTTAAACACGTAAAATATGCTTGCCAAATGCAAAAATATGCTGTTAAGTATAAAATATGCAAAAAAATGTGTACTAAAAAATTTATGTCAAAATGATTTAATTGTTATGAAGCGGATTATATTTTATCAATGTCCATGCAATTCCATATTTTGGTTTTCCTGATAATAACTAATAACTGACAATTATCATAAATTCGAGAATAGTGATGAAAATTTTCTATATGAAAAATATATATGTATATCATATACTATTTAAATATTTTATTATTATTTTTATTTTTACTTAATTCCTAACAATTTTTTTTTCTATAAAACATTGATACAATGTTTCCACGTAAAACTAAACTTATTATCTCTTTCAATAAATACCAAATTCCTATTTCTTATTCAATTATACTTTCAAAGGACCATTACGTTTTGTTATTCTGGCATCCACAATAAAACAGGCCAATTCTGTTTCATCTCTGGTATCTTTAATAGAAACTTCTATTTTTGCTGGCACTTCAGGTTGATGTTCTCCTATATCCAATACTAAATGATATGTGGCATCTTCACCCTCATCCATGGGACAGTTAGCCTCAAACATTAAATTTTTGCAAACATCTCTTCGTTCGGCGGATAATTCAAAAGGCATCCCTATACCCAAAGTGCTCATATGGACATCAGCTTTAATATCATTTACACCATTTCTGAGAGTAACAAATTGTATGGCCATATTTGTAGCAAAACCGCGCCATAAATCACAAGGCATTTCGGTACATGAATCCACTTGTACCGATAAAGGAGTTAATTGGCCATTGGGACCTTTATTAATCAAATAATTTTCAATTAATTATTTTTATTCAATGGAATTAAAATTAAATAAAATATATTCTAAATTCTACAACTTACATTTCCTCACAGCTGTTTGTGCAAAAATTATATTCAGACCACAAACTAATACCGTCAATACTTTAACGATGTCATCAAACATTTTGTTTTTTTTTTTTTTAATTCTTATTAGCTGGAGTTTTAATATGTTTTCAATTACTTATTTGAATGTATATTGTTAAAATTAATTTTAAAGTTCTTGTATTTATACCGATAATATACTCTTTTTAAGTTACTATTACGTAGTTAGTTCATTTGCACTTGATGCTATTTCTTATAGGTCTTAATCTTATCAATTCAATTTGACTAATCATTAATGTTTTTAGCAAATTTTGGTCAAATTCTATTACTATATAGTACATACCTATGTTAATAATCTGAGCTACCTTTTAAAATATTATTTTGAAATTGTTGAGTTTTTTTTTATGTTAGTAGGTGGTTGTTTATTATAATTATATTGATTTACCATGATTTCATAAAAAAAAGTACCGAGTTCTTAAGCACTTAATAGTAATCGTCGGTTCTTGAGCACTTGCAATATTTTGATATTCTTGGGAACGTAATATTTATTTATATTATCATTTTTTTTAAATAGTATAACACGTTCTACTGGTAATCGACTTGTTCCCGAAAATGTTTCGTCAATTTATTCGTAATATTTTATTTATAATCTATGAAATATTATGAAAAAACTTAATTATGTTTAGAAATATGCCAAAAAAAAAAATAATAATTTTTCATTTTCAAGCTATGAATGCCGAATGATTTTTAATGGTTTAGGTGTGGGAAGGGGAGGTGGGTAAGAATCAGCTACATTAATATCTAATTAGGGTGTCCATCGTTTGTCCTAAAACGAATATATAGGGTGGGCTTTAAAACTTGCATTTTTTATTTAACTTTTTATGAATTATTTATGTTAACAGCTACAAATTCAATGTTTTTATTAGTTGGATAATTAGCATGAAAGTTAGAAAAAACTACTAATAACAGCGTCCTGTTCACAACACAATTCAACACAATTATTAATAACTTTAAAGTCAAAAATTCTGCAATGGTGCGTGACTATCGAATTTTTGGGATATGTAAAAATATCGAAAAAATTCGTTTTTCACTTTTTTTTCGTTCATATATAACTTTTGAAGTAGGAATGTAATCTTCAAGTATCACCACGGAATTTTAGATATTATAGTCATATAGATATTATAGTCATTCTGTTGTTTTTCAAGGCATAACATTTAGACCGATTTGTGCCGTATAAAAAACAATAAAGCCTATTTTTGGCAAATTTTACACATTCATCTAAAAACTAGAGCGCATATTTTGAAAAACGAGTGTTTATGTTTCTATTATGAATTATACATTAGTAATTGAGATCATAGACACTAATTTTAATTTAATAGGGATCGAATGGCACAAAGATGTGGATACGAAGTTTGACCGAAATATTTATATTATATAAGGCTTGTTTGATATTGAAAATAAGCAAAATCTGTAAATAAATAAAAAATATTATGAGTCAAATACTAGAAACACATGGTATCCGATGTAGCTTAATTAATGCTTAATTCTGCTATATCACTTTCAAATAAAAGCATGTACTATAATGAAATTTTCATGGGTTATTATATAATTACGAACAAAAAAAGATCTTAATGTATTTATTAAGAATAAAAAATATTTTCTGTGTTTATTAACTAATAAACTGCTTTTATCTTTATGTAGGCAACCCTTCACACACTTATTGAAAAAATAACTGCTTAGTTGCTCATGAGTAACTCAAGCACAACTGATTAAGTTTCGAGTGGTTTTTGTCATTGTAATAGTTCATTTGGTTTTTTCTTTTTTATTTGTTTGCATTTTTAATTATTTTACAATATTAAAATCTTAAGCTGTGAATAGTTTAATTTTCTTTATACATAATTGTTTCTATATGGGAAGGATTTAAATATATTTAATACCAAAATATGCTTATTTTATTTATATAAATATTATTTTATTTATATAAATATTACTAACAATTCAAATATATAATTTATTTGCGAAAAATTGTAAAATTTTGGACTTATTTGGACTTAAATTTTTGCATTAAATGAGTGTCCAAAGACCTTTCCTTTAGCATAAATATGGAAAAAGTCCAAAAATCTCGAAAGACGATCTATTTTCATTTTGATCTAGTTCAGGAAAGGATAATTTCAGAACCAAATTTTCGAGTAAAGGTACATTAGAATGAAGTACATTTTCATTTGAAATGGGAAAATCAATTTCATTTATTATGTCCAAAGTCCCATAGGATTACTAAACAACATTTCAAATTTCCAATAATTTATAACGAATTAATTTTTAAATTATACAAAGAAAAAGTTTTTTCGTACATAAAAAAAAACTTTTTTTTTTAAGTACAAAATTATTTTAAAATTATTTTGTTTTTGAACGTTTAAGAAAAATATTCTATTTTGAACGAAAGTGTTTTTTATTTTTTCAATGAAAACTTAAAATTTTATGTCTTTTGTTCGTAATTTCTGGTCTCAGGAAGAAACTCAATTTTGCTTATGTAAATATATTTATGGACAAAAGAAATATGTTTTTTTTATTCTGCGATGAAATCAGCATCACTATTTCATATTTTGTTTATATAATTTTTGTTGAAATTTTGATGAAATGTCTGAAAATGCATTAATTTTAACCCGTAGTTGATATAATAGATTAATCTAATCTATGACGTGTATATATTAATGTTCTATTTGGAATTATGTGGTAATAAAAAAACAGAATGTTGGTATTTTATTCAAAAGAACGTAGAATATACTTTTTCCTTTTTATGTTTATTACTAGCTAATACCCGGTGTGCTTCGCCACCCCCCGAAATGAAATACATAGTAATTAAAGGATTAAAAGAATATACATATTTATTTAGTAATTCAAACATAATACTTTTCTTAAAAATTCTAATATATTAAACAAATGTTTTCATAGATGTTAAAATACTTTGTGCAAAATTTGATCATTCCAACTCTAATAGTTTTCTAGATATACGACTTTTTCATTTAATTCATATGGGAGGTACCATGCCCCTACTTCTAGTCCGCCCATAATTTTCTTAAATATTAATATTGATACCAAAGTGGCTAGTGTACCAATTTTTGTCCAAAATATTTATATTGAAGCTAATGCTAGTCGTAAAAAATTTGTGCTCTCTAGCTTTTATAGTTTCCCAGATATAAAAATTTTGGTATTAAATTTAATTGAAAACAATTGATAAATATAACTGTTGTAGTTTCCTAAATGTACGGCATTTGGTATTGGCAAGCAATATTAGTAGTGGGATGTGCCACATCCTCTATTGTCAAAGTTGTTTGTGCAAAATTTAAGGACTCTAGTATTACCAATTTCCGAGAAATACTGCATTTAATAGTTATTTAGTAAGCGGGAGTGGCACCTCGTCCACATGGAATTTCAAAATAAAAAGTAGCGTATTTTTCCTTCCAGTTATATAGGAATACACTGTGAAAATTTCAAGAAAATCATAGAAACAAACACGCATTAATTTATATGTATATATATATATATATATATATATATATATATATATATATATATATATATAATAATAATAAAAAAAGAAACACTTGACGCTTGGCAACGACGAACACAAACAACCACCAATATTATGTTGTCAAGGGTTTCTTTAAATGTTAACAATATGTAAGTAATTTTTTCCTGCTACTTTTATTTGTTTTGAGAATATTTCATCAATATTTGTCGTATTTTTTTTTTTTTAATATAAATATTTTTCTTATGGTAACCAATAATTTGCTGTATATAATTCACTGTTTTATATGCAAATTAGCCTAAATATCATTTAATAATTTTGTTACCACAAATAAAATCTTTACAGGGCAAAATTGATTTATCGTAGTAGAATTTTTACATTACATTTACACGTAAACATTTTTTTAATAATGAGAAAATGATTTTTTTTTTAATTTATATTATAACTACATATAATATATTTTTTTTTTTAAAAAAATTTGTGTTTTTAGAGAGGAATTTTTAAGGCTAATTTACATATTTTAAATTATAATTTTAAAATTAATTAATTTTAAAAAATGCTATAGTCGCATTTTATATGAAGCTATATACATCATATGTAAATTATTAGGGATTAGAATGATTTTTTTCTAATTCTACACAACTCTTTCAAAATCCCATAGGATTTTAGTCTATATGACAGCAGAGCGAGAAAACTGGAGAATAATGTAAAAATGTTTATAATTTTTTGTAATGAATATATTTTTAAATAGTGTGGCATGTAAAGGATATAGATTATTATATTTTTTTTCCTAACTTTTACTGTTTTTATTTTGGCTAGAATATTAAATATGAATAATTAATGTAAAATAATTTTATCTTAAAATATTTGAATAGTTAAGAGGGCGGAATTAATAAATCTTAATAATATAAGTACGAACATTTCAAGCTACTTACACATAAATATATATGTATGTATGTATGTATGTATGTATGTATGTATGTATGTATGTATGTACATATATTTTATATAGATATTAAATTGAAAACTGAAGCATAAGAACCCTGCAAACATTTTCTATTGCGGATGTGGCTGAGAATAGTCTTCCAGAATTTGAAACTCATCGCCAAAACTATTTTCAAAGTGAGATGATCCGTCGGTAAGAAGTGTTCCTCGTGGAAATGTCTTCCAGATAACTCGAAAAATAATATATTTTTTTATATCTTTATTTAACGATTATTTACATAAAAAAATACATAAAATTATATTTAAATCTAATGATTACAACTTCATGAGAAACTTCTGGTGAAATTCGGTTTAAAAATAATTTTTATAATTAAATTGTATTTAAATTACCTCTTGTGCAAAAAATGCGACAGCGAAAGTTTTAGACTTCTTGTCTGTTTGATTGAGTTTTTCCTAAGAAGTGACGTCTGGAAGTTTAATTCACAATATCAATGCATTTTGTTTTTGTATTTTTGAACAATCTTACGACAATCCTAGAAGTCACTAAGAAGTGGTGTCTAGAAAATTAGCAATGTTTGAAGGGCAATCACTGATGCTGCTAATTAAACTTTTAACATTTTATTTAAAATTAATTTGGCAATTTAACAATTTTAAACACCAGATTTTTATGAGTATTAAAGCCATAATATTGAATTTCTCTACATAACCAACATTAAATTTATATTAGTAATAGAAAATGTTAAATTACTAAATAGAAAACATGATTATTGCATTCACTTAATTGTTTTGACATATAACAGAATATTAATGAATTATAGTTACAAATACTATTTGAAAAAAAAGTTCTGTATAAAAATGATGTAGCTGTTGTTTATTTCAGTTCACTCATTTTTATACCCTTCACTATAGGTGTAAAGGATATATATATATATAAGTTTGTCATTCCGTTGACAAAAAAGTTGACATTTTCGATCCTTGTAAGAAATGATGACGAAAGGATCATGTCCGATCGGTTGAAATGGCGTTCATGAAGCCCACCGATAACTGACATATATAATATACATCAAACGATCGGAAATCCATTCAAACGATTTTCAAGATTGATTGATACAATGCGGAGACAAGCATTAAAAAAAGAATCGGTTTTTAGAAGGAAGTCCCTAGTATATATACAGGTTTAGAAGCCTGTGCATATACTGAGGACTTCGTTTTTGCACAGCCGAATCTTTTTGAATTTTTTTTTTATTTTTGTTTTTTTTATCACTAAAAGAGAGAATAGAGTTTTCGCATGACAAGTTATGCAAATTATAAACATAATCAAAGGAATACATGTGTATTCAAAATGACCGACCAAGTAGTTTTTTTTTAGTTTATTTGCTCATTTTGAAGTTTTCGTTCTTTCAACCTCAATGTTGTTGTAACATTAATGTTTTTCACCTAGTTTATATTTTAACACATACGTTTTACTAACCTGTTAGATAAAAGAAAACAAAAAGACATTATTAAAATAATTATGGTTGAGTGAATCAAAATGTAACTTTGTTAGTTTTTTTAGGTTATCTTCAATATTAACCCTTGTTTAAGCACATAATTTATTGTATACATGGAAAGGAGGCTTATCTACCTTACATGAATAATATCTTTGGCATTTGACATTTGAAATTTCATAATTTAATTTAAATTCATAATTTAAGTTGTAGTTATTAAAAAATTTATTTATAAACGTGAAAATAAAAAGCATACTTTAGGGCCACATTGGCTTATAAGGGTCCGAGATATCGCGCTCCTATAGAAGCTTAATATTTTGTTCTTGCACGGAAAATTCAGAATCCTTTTTATTTGCTGAATAATTGCATAAAAACGGTCCATTACTATCCCAGATAGCGGACAAAACGCATTTATAGACTTTTCGATATAGTTTTTGAATAAAATAAATCCTTTTTTATTTTTATGGTCACTAGAACAACAATAAGCTATATCAAATTTGTTTTTTTTTTTTTCAACTTATTGAAGCCAGTTCTTAAGCATTATTAAGAATAAACCCAAACGGTTTATTTGAATCTGAGATATCTGCCAAAACCCATTTTAATATTTTTTAAGCTCCTATAGATGGTACAGACTTTGATGTTGAATGTTCACAAATATTTTTCTAAAATTCCGCTTTTAAAAATCAACTAAATCGGTCCATAAACAACCAAATATCGAAAAAAACGCATTTTAGGACTTTCAAAAGCCCCAAAATAAGCTGTGGAATTCGTTTTCTCACAGATCTGTCACATATATTTTTGTCAAATTGTTAAGTCAATTCATCGATTCATATATTATAAAAGTACCCTTTTTTTATTATAATTTAAAAACAAAATCTGTGCTTTTTCTTGGACTTTTAACTTTTGATATGATGGAAAATAAATAATTCTGTTAACTGGATCATAAAAAGTTAATTCCTCAATAATCAAAATAATTTTTAAGGAAATATAGCCTGAAGAAGTATAAAGTAAGTAACAATCGTTTTAGAAACGCAAGTAAGAATTAAGAGGAAAAAATAACGTGAACGTAATTCAGTAGATTTTTTTTTTCAAATTATCTTTTGTGTTCGAACCGGCTGATGTTTTTGAACTTTCTAGCTAAGAATTTTATGTCACATATACTTAAGGGATTTGGGCAGAAAAATGTCGAGTATCAAAGAAATCAAAATTCATAGAAAAGCTTCTGATTTCTGAACCTATATTATAGAAATATATGTGAATGAATGCATTTAAAACATATTTCTCCCTTTCCTAAAAAAAGTAAATCCGCTATTTTCTGGGCTGTTCCCGCATCTTCTCATTACAGCAACAAAAAATGGAGCGGTAACAAATTGTTAAATTGAAAGATATTATGCTACAATAAAATAAAAATTAAAGTACATTAAACGCAGATCATAAAATGAAACATATTTTAAAAATATTTGATTCTATTCGAGCAAAAACTTTACCGAAAGGCAATAAAATCTCTAATTAGAATAATTCTGAATATAACAGATATTTCTTTTATGTTTACAACTTGAACATAACAGTCATTTATAAAAATATCACTTTAAATAATTCATCCATTGATTTAATTTCTATAAACAAATTTTTTTCGTTCGCAGTCCTTAAATTAAAGTTCTCCTCATACGGTGGCTTATATTAACATATTAATTTTTATATAAATTCCTAACTTGGGTGAAAGGTATATAAAATTTGGCACTCAATCTCAAACTTACTTATTACGAATATTACTTACAACATTGATGTTTCTGAAATTAAAGTTCCATTTAATATTGTTCTTATTGGTTTCAATTTTAAATTTCTTTAAATAGTAGCTGGGAACTATTAAAATATTACGCCCAATGTGTCCTCAAACAAGGGTTAATCAAATTTCTTTTTTAATTGTTTCATTAAAATATAAAGGTAAACAAAAAGATATTAAATGGAATGTCCCAAAAAAAAGGACAAAAGATTCGCACGTGGCTAAACATTTTCAATACTCACCAAACCCCAAAGCATAAAAAACACAGAAGGAATAGTCAACTGACCAGATCAAATAAAAATAAAAAGAAACGGGTTAAAAATATTGCATGACACTTAAGCAAACATGCGTTAATAATTGACGTTCTTTCTCATATATAATATGGTCTTTATAAACTCAAATTCTCACACCTCACATAACAAAAAACACTCCCTGGAACCGTATAAAATAACTGCTACACACAACAAAAACATACCAGAATTTTAACTGCTCATATATATATTTTATTTATTTTTTCGAAAACAATTAAATTCTTGTTGTTTGGTGCCATGTAATTAAGTTGTCATTGTTTTCTACTTATGAGCAGCATAAAAGAACAACATGTTCTCTTACTCTAAATATCATTATGCCTTTGGAATGTCCTTTAAGTCTACACCTGTAGTCATTTACTAAAAAAGCTAATAAACAAAAACACGCCTTTTACACATTATTCCATAAATACCTTTATTAACTCATACATTTTTGATATCCCTGTCTCACTCTTACACATAAGTATTGTTAGTACTTTCATAATTAAAACATATTCATATTGTCACTGATTTAATAGAACATAATGAAATTCAAACATTATTAAATTGTAAAATTAATTGTTGACACACAGCCGTTTAACCCCAGCCATTTAAAATCATTCTCAATTGTTATAAACACAAACATAGACATAAACAGACACATTATCGTTACGGAGAGATAGAGAGTGAGAAACTACGTTCTCTATTTAATGCATAGTTTGACATTAATCTAAATATGTAGTTTTTATATTTCATCCATGAATATATATTGTTCTTACTGAACGAAAAATGTGCCTTAATATAATAAATTAATTAATTGATTTGTCTGTTCAAACCGGTGTTGTCAGAAGTAGGGGGAAATCCCAGAACAGATTTTTAGTTTTCTTTAAGATGTTGGAACCTTATTAAAAGTTTAGTTTTTAGAAAGAAACTTCTAGGACATTTGTTTGTGATCATTCATATTTTTAGACAAAAATCCATTTTATATATGAAATTTCCAAAATATCTTTAAACCCTAGTAACTTTCTAAATAAGCCTCCAATTGAGGAAAGGACCTTTATTTGTGATCATTCATATTTTTAGCCAAAAATCCATTTTATATATATGAAATTTCCAAAAAATCTTTAAACCCTTGTAACTTTGTAAATATGCTTCCAATTGAGAAAGGGACGTTTATTTGTGATCATTCATATTTTTGGCCGAAAATGCTTTTTTTATATGAAATTTCCAAAAAATTGTTTAACCCTTGTAACTTTGTAAATATGCCTCCATTTGAGAAAAGGACCATTATTTGTGATCATTTATATTTTTAGCCAAAAATTATTTTTATATATGAAATTTCCAAATGAATGATCATTTGTGATCATTCATAATTTTGGCCAAAAATCTATTTTTTATATGAAATTTCAAAAAAATCATTTATATTTTTAGACAAAAATCCATCTTTAAATGAAATTTCCGAAAAATCTTTAAACCCTCGTAATTTTGTAAATAAGCCTCCAATTGAGGAAAAGACCTTTATTTTTCATCATTCATATTTTTTACCAAAAATCCATTTTATATCTGAAATTTCCGAAAAATCTTTAAACCCTCGTAACTTTGTAAATATGCCTCCAATTGGGGAAGGGACCTTTATTTGTGATCATTCATCTTCAAATCTTCAAACCCTCGTAACTTTCTAAATAAGCCTCCAATTGAGGAAAGGACCTTTATTTGTGATCGTTCATGTTTTTGGCCAAAAATCCATTTTATATATGAAATTTCCAAAAAATCTTTTAACCCTTGTAACTTTGTAAATATGCTTCCAACTGAGAAAGGGACCTTTATTTGTGATCATTCATATCTTTAGCCAAAAATCCATTTTATATTTGAAATTTCCAAAAAATCTTCAAAACCTCGTCACTTGGTAAATAAGCTTCAATTTGAGAAAAGGACCTTTATTTGTGATCATTCATATCTTTAGCCAAAAATGCATTTTATATATGAAATTTCCAAAAAATCTTCAAACCCTCGTAACTTTGTAAATAAGCTTCAATTTGAGAAAAGGACCTTTATTTGTGATCATTCATATTTTTAGCCAAAAATTTATTTTTTATATGAAATTTCCAAAAAATCTTTAAACACTCGAAACTTTCTAAGTAAGCCTCAATTTGAGAAAAGGACCTTTATTTGTGATCATTCATATTTTTGACTAAAAATACATTTTATATATGAAATCTTTAAACACTCGTAACTTTCTAAATAAGCCTTCAAAAGATCTTGAAAACCCTTGTATCTTTGTAAATAAGCTTCTAATTTGGAATAGGGGCTCTTTTTTTATTTATTGTCTCAAAGTCTAGAAAAATAAGAAAGCAATTTCTTGTTAGGCAACATGCAAGTTTCACGGTTTCTTTTCTATTTAATAGTAATTTACGTGGAGCATGGAAAGTTATTTGTATCTAGATTAAAGTTATAAATCTTTTTGATTTTGTATAACCTTTTTATAACCCATCATAAATGAACATCACCTTAAATCCTTTACTAGTCAATACGAATATTATCAATATTTAATATTATCATTCATATTCAATAACAAAATACCCAAAGGAATAATTCCAACAAAAAAAAATAATAATAAAAAATAAATAACTTGCCGAAACAGAAAGGGATGTATTTAACAAGAAAATGTGCAGAAAAATCTTAACATAGCGGAAGGATATTAGTAAAACTAAAAGGATATTATATGTTTAATGTTTTGTATCAGCACAGCGACATATAGAATATATTGACATCCATATACATATATAAATATTTAACCTTTATGTTATAACATTTTCATATGATTATTATATTTAAATTATCAAATATATTTGTAAGATGAAATAATCAATGATTGATATTTTTTTTTTTTGCTTTTAAAGGGAATCCGTATTTTATTGCAAAAACCTATTATTAAATTATATCAGATTTTTTGCTTTTGCTTTCACTGCTATTTTAACTAATCCGGTAACAAAGTAATTTTTCTTTTACAATTTTATTTTTTACTTCCTTTAGTTTTTAATAATAACATTGACACCTAACAATGGAATATAAGGAGTTCAAACAAACATACACACATACTTACATATTTCATACTAACGTACAAATTCCTTATAAATCCTGGTGACAATACAATTTATATATCACACATCAAGATAAACGCTTACATTTTTATTGTCAATGACATTATTTGGTTAGATATGTATGTATATATGTATGTATATTCATGTATGGAGGTAGGTAGGTATATGTGTGGCATGAATGTTTTGTATGTTTGCCAAAAAATTGTGACAAATTACTACCCCAACTTAAATTGTCAATGATTGTGACACATACCTTAGTATATAATAGACTTGCTACGTTGGAAATGTCATTATCTACCCTGAACGGATTTAAGATTAAATTTTTGCAAAGAAATTTAAAATATTACTTTTATCAATTGAACATATTTAAGGGAAAATGTTTAAATGTTTTAATATAAATAAAAAATTTTAATTGTAACATTTTAGAAATTTAATTTTATTAACAAAAGCTCTTTAACTAAAAGTTCCTCTTATGTAAAAAAAGTCTCCAAACGATTAGATTAAATACAACTTTCTATATTTCGTAACGTATAAAAACCACGAAAAAGGGGCATTACTAAACAAATAAACGATAAAGCTGAAACATATAACTCAAATCAATATTTTAGAAAATGTTACTGTCATTAATACTATTGGCCAGTTTGTATATTTTTGGTCAAGCCACTGAAGTCCAAATATGTAAGTATTGCCAATAAATTCATTATAATGATTATTATTATTACTATATTAATATTTTTGCACTTAAAAGGTGGCGATAATAAACCTTTCCCTTTAGCAGTACGTGTCAAAGGTTGTGATATACCTCCCTGTGATATTGTTAAGGGAACAAGTATAGAGTTTGAAATTGACTTTGTAGCCTGTAAGTTATTTCACATTATTTCAATTGTTTATTATATAATTATAATTTCTTTGATAGATAAATTTATAACAAAAGCCACCACTTTGGTAAAAGCCAAAACTTTGGGTATAACTGTGCCCTATGAATTACCCGAAGAGGTACGCAATGTTTGTTCTAACCTTTTGTATGAAGCTTATTGTCCCCTTTATGCTACCGAAGATGTTACCTATTTGTTTTTATTTCCCATAGCCAGTACTTATCCTGAGATTAGCGTTAATGTTGAAATTTATTTAGTGGATCAAGATGAAGATCTAATAACCTGTTTCAAATGTGATATAAAAGTGAAAAAGGGAATATCTGGTAATAATAACACTAAGTATGAATTGAATTGGTTAAATAATTCTTGTCAAGATTAAGGATTTATGGAAAAACTTAAGCACTTTATATTTTATTTTCCTTAATTTTAAATAATAATTTGAAATGTATTTAAAAAATATTTTTTTTTATGATTTTTCTTTAATAAACAAATATAAGTATATGGATCTCGTTTAATATTCTTTATAAGCCTTCTCTTATTAAAAGCAACAATGTCTTAATACCTTAACATTAAACATCAAATGACACATTTACTTTAACATTTATGAGCAAATGTATTTTCTACATCCCTTCGCTGTAACATATAAAAAAGTTATTCATTTGTAGATACAAAACATAGACGTAGTCATTGTCAATATAATCAAATTTAACATGAAGTGATTTTGTTTTTTTTTTTTTTTTTTATTTTATGTAGAGGGATGATGATTTTAAGCTATTTAGAAAATTTGATTTTTAACGTATGCTAAAGAAAAAATCAAAACATTCAGACAGACATAATAGAATCATCTATTCTTAGGCCATAAAATTTTACTCGCTACAAACCGTTTACGGATTTTATCCGTAACTTTGCATATTCGTTTTCACATCAACAAGTCGCAACTATATAGTAATTGAAACATTAGATTACTAAACTTAAACCATAACATAAAATTATTTAAATATTAATCCTACCGCTTGTGTAATTTAAAATAAAACCGTTTTGCACAAAAACGATAGACATTCAAATCCCAACATTTTAAATTAAAAGAAATTTAAACATTAATCGATTATAATTACTCTCAAATAGAGTTGGGCACAATCATTCATTTTACTGTTGCGTTCACAACGTTCCAAATTGTCAAATGATTCGTTTCGTTCATTTCGTTTATCGTTCATTGATCATACTCTGAAAGATGAGAGTGTGTTAGTGTATAGAAAACAAATGAAAAAGAGTCTGAACGATTAATGTTTAAATGAAGAGACAACAGATGAAACTGAAACAATTGTTTCATTTGTTTCTTATAAGACTTGCTAATCAAGTCTTGTCAATGGATTAATGGATAAGCATATATTTTAATTGTTTTTTAAAAATTTTTATGAAAGTATAATATTATTAAGGAAATAAATACGTAAATTAAAGTAACAAAATTTTTTCCAAAGAAAAAACAATGTAGTTTTATATAATGTTACCAAAAACTGTCTACCATTAGTGTCCTCAAGATGTTATTTTCTGGATACTAAATAAATTTATAAAAACAAAAAACACTAATTTAGATTTTTCAAAAAATGTGAACAAAACTGTGCCTATTTAGTTGAAGTCTTATTTTCAAATGCATATAATCGAATTTGAAATTAAAAGCTGAATATAAAAACAAATACAAATTTCAATAAAGTTTCCTAAAATAGAAACAAAACTAAATTACGTTTTAAAGTGAGGCAAAAAATGAAGGAAAAATAAAATTAAGTTACATTTTCCCTCCTTAATGACACCATATCGATGCCCAAAAAATACCCTAAGTAGTGTCACCCAAATGGCATTAAACCTGCAGCACACTTCTTCTCGAACGGCGATACTTCTTACATAAGAAAATTATTAATTGTTTTTACTTTTTAGTGATAATTTGGATAGCATATTTTGTTAGAATTTGGACGGATACAGGTTCCAAATTCATCACTAAAAATTACTCTAATTCGACACTCAAATAAAGCACATAAAAAAGTATAAGAACTGCTACACACTTATTCCCGAACGATTATTATTCTTGGATAAGAAAATGACATCATATTCATCTATAACTTGCAGCTTAAGGTTACTCTTTTGTTCAAATTTGGATAGATAATGTTGGCAGGGTTATAGTATATAATACTAGACCTTCAAATTTTTTTGTATAATCAACATTAACATTAACATTTTCTTTTACTTTTACTTTTTTTTTTTTTTTTTTTGTACCTCTGTTTCAAATTGGATGTATTTTTTTATTTTATTTTTGTAATAACTGATAGATAAAAATAATAGTAAAATTTACTGCTAACGAAAACCATTCGATATTGATTTTATTTTAGTATTTTTGTATATAATCATTGTAATGTATGGTTCCATTTTATTATATTATTATTATCCCATTATCGTTATCTTAATAAAAATTAACATTAAAATAAAACATATTAACGAAACAAAATTCATGAATAGAATTTTAATTCAGTATTTTCTCGAATATTCTAAATTTTTATTCGACATTTTTATTAATTGTATAAACAATTATTGTCCACAAATAAATTGATTGCTTACTGAATATTTTTTAACTGATACGAGGAAATATGTATTTAATAGCTGTGGGAAAAATAGTTATAGAAAACAAAACATGGTCTAAAAATAAATATTCTATATTTGAGAAAATGATATTTTACTAAAAAATTAACATTCAACATTTGTGTAAAAGAATATGTGGCTTAAAGACAAAGTTTTGATCATATTTTGTGTTGCAACAATAATGAGATTTGTTCATATTTATATTTTTTTGCCAATAAAACTATGCTCCAAAAATAATATTTTTGCAGCCAACCACATTAAAATTGTTATTGAGACTCATCATAGCAAAAATATTGTCATAATGAACATAGTGGTTACCTATTAATTATTCCATTAAAAGGTTTGTTGGAAAATAAAAACAAACAAATATTTTTTTTATAAATAATGTTTAAAATGCAGTTATATCACAATTTGAAATGTTTTAGGTTTAGGTAAAAAGTATTTTATTTAAATTTGTTTTATATTTGATTAATATTTAAACATAATTGTAATGTTAGAATATTTGATACAATTTTTTCTTGAACAATAAGTAATGATTAATAGAAAATAGTTTCCCATTAAAATGGAAATCTTTTATATAATAGTTATGTCATTTTTATCAAATATTTGACAAGTCTAATCATACCTTTATTGTTTAATAAAACGTTTAAAGGTTTAGACTTTACCAATCAAATAGTTTCAGTTCTGCAATATTTAAATATTATATTATGATTTTATGAGGCTCTTATTGAAATTTCAATAAATTAAATATCTTAAAATAACACGTAAATTTTCCCCACTTTTATGCTACCCCACTGCCAACAATTTCTATTTTCATATACACATACAATATTATTTTATAATGTTGTTTTGTGTTTCATACCTTTTTGTAAAATCCCCAAAACATTTACATTTTTAATGTTTTACCCTAAAAGCTTGTGTTGGCATTACGGAACGAGTATATGTTCTCTTGCTCTTACACTTTGCACGTTTTTGATCATCACCTAAGGAAGAGGTTACGAATTTAAGCTTAAAAATGAACAGTTTATGTTTTAAAATTTATTAAGATAAAATGTAGATTATTTTTAAAAATGTTCAGAAGTACTTAAATTATGTAACCACAATATATCAACAATTCTTCATTTGATTATTAGTTAAGTATAATCTCAAAAATTAAAAAACACAATTTAAAATTTAAAATCAAAATTGAACAAAAATTAAATAAAAAGATGATGAAAAAAAAAACATAAATAAATATTGTACATGCAAATATTGACAAAAAAAGGTTTTAAATGTTTTAAAAACATAATCTTAATATTAGGGTATCCAATCGATTAATCGCCATTCGGTTAGCATTTCATTTATATTCCAGCAAAAATAAATGAAGAATTTTTTTAGGGAAATACTTTTTCATTACTTCCAAAGTATCAAGAAATAAAGCAGATAACAACAAAAGTGCCAATAAAGCATAATTTCATTACACATGAGTTTCCTTTCACTTAATATGTATCAGAAATAGAACATCTTCCAATGATAAACCGAAGTTAAATTCAGTGTAAATTATCCAACTTTGTACTACTTCTGGATCCCAAGTTTAGGTTTTTATTTACTTCTTCTTTGGATATTATGTTATTATTTGGACAGTTAATTTAATAAAATGGGAAATGAAAGATTAATTTTTTTTTTAATTCTTATACTTGTGACAATTTCACTATTTCCATTGGATCCTGCAAGGATCATAAGGCCATGAACATAACAATATGTTTATAATAAGAAATTATTCTGACGCAGAGAAATGCTGTTTTTGTTCTACATAATTAAATAATTATTAATCAACTCGGTTAATCGAATAAATTACAATTAATCGTTTATTAACCGATCAACTAATAACCTCAAATAATTATTTGTCAAATAAACCGATTAATATTAAACCCCGATTAATTGGATACCCTACTTAATATTGAACATTTGATTTCACAATATACAATTTATATTAACATGGAACTTTTTTGTAATATTATTAATGTATAATAACTTTGCTTTTGCTATGTTGTAACCGGCCAACAAGTTTCAAAGTTATTCAATTTCATATACTTGCAGAAGATTGATTAATTTTATTAATATTGTTCGTTTAAAGTTTACTATTATAGTAGTGTATCATAATATCATATTTAAGTAATTTTTATAAGGTTTTCTTGTACAATTTTCGATAAATGTTTATAACATAGGTAGGTATAATTATTAATAATACCAATTATAAACTAGAAACTCAAAAGTTCGCATAATAATAAAAATTATTTATATTTTTATAGATCAAATACCTTTTAAGTGCATTTATTAGCTAAATTATTAAACCACATTTATGTTTTGCACCTGGAATTATCTTTTAAACACACAATTTGTTAGCCAGATACTACCTATAAAGCAAATATTATAATCTGTTATAAATAAACTTTATAATTGTTTTTTTTTTTTTTTTTTTTTTTTTTTTTTTTTTT
>MINK01173780.1:8180-20434 GCA_001735545.1 Phormia regina | reverse complement strand
GAAGCCTATTGATTTTGGTCATGATCGGCCCATTATTTCACCTAGCCCCCCATACAAATATTATCCCGGAATAGAGTTTTAACGCTCAAACATACCTTAAAAATTGAAATATTGTGCCAAATTTCATCAAGATCGGTCCATAATTTACCATAGATCCCATATGAACCATTCTTTCGAAAATCATTTTACGTACATAAATCCCATAAAAATGTTAATATTAATTTAATATTAGACTCATATAACATTTACATAAGCATAAGTGACCCTGCAAAATTTCATGTTGATCAGTGCATAATTGACAATTGCTCCCATATAAGACCCAATTTGGGGAATCACCAAAAAGTGCATAAATTATGTACCTATAATTAATACAAGTATAGGTACATAATTGGCTAGTTCCCGAATTTTGGTACACATTGGCAATGGTGTAGGGTATCATATGGTCGATACTATACCATTTACTCTAGTTTTTCTTTTAGATTGCTATTTGGAATGTTGTTTTCAAAATGCAATAAATAACAATAATTTAGTCATTAAAGGGCTAAACAGTTAAACCCTAATAAAGCAAATGACTTGATGGAAAATTTATAAATTATATGGCCAAAAATTCAATGGTGAAAATTTTAATATTCATTCAATGCAATTTATTAAATTTTAATACACATTAAACTTACTGCAAATAAAGTTTTTAAGGTACATTTTGAATTTTCTTATAATACGTACAGGAATTCTATAATTACAATTTTTTTAATATAATTTCAATTGACACCATTCTTTACTTTAATATCACAAACGAAACAAGCCACAGATTCATCATCTTCATCAACTAAAGAAACTTCTACAGCTACAGGAATTTCAGAATAATGAGTATCAATATTAGAAGTTAAATTTATAAACGACATCTTCATCCTTGCTAATAGGGCAAATGGCAAAATAACTGCAATGAATTTATACATTTTGTTTTTGTGTACACAATTGCGTATGTGTACCAAATTTCGGGAAGGAGCCAATTATGGACCTATACTTGTATTAAGTGGAAAATAAAAAAATATTACAGAATATTTCGTCGATACTAAGTTTCTCATGTACTTATGCACTTTTTGGTGATTCCGGAAAATGTTTTTATTATGGGAGCTATGGTCGATTATGGAACGATCTTCAGGAAATTTTGCACTTATACTTATATTATAATGTTATATCTGTCGAATATTAAATTAATATTAACATTTTTATGGGATTTATGCACGTTAAAGTGACTTTCATTAAATTTGGCACATGGTTTTATGATTAAATAAAACTTATTTGTGTTAAATTTCATTAAAATATTGAAATTTTTAAGGTATTTTCCGGGAGAAAATTTGTATGGGTCGATCATGACCAAAATCAATAGGCTTGTGTAAAAAAAAAAAAATCATATGTACCAAATTTCATCAAATTATCTCTAAAATTGCGTCCTGTACATTACGCACGACCATTACATAGGCAGTCAGCCAGCCAACCAGACAATTTTGTTAATATAACCAACCACCTAAGGTGTAGGGTATAAATAGTGACCAATACATAAGTGTTTTATTTGACGTAGTTTGTAAAAAAAATGTAACGATGTATCTTTCTTCTTTTTCAAGTAAATATTTTCGTTAACTAGCTTTTCATGAATTCAAAAAACTTCAAACGAGGGAATTCCCTTTTTTTATTCGCAATCTAGAAGAAAATATGCTTAGAGTCCCGGATAATAGAGGTAATTACGGTTAATCGATGCAAAAATAAAATTAAATGGATGGAAACAAGAAAACAGTTACAAATTTTCTTTCCCGTATAATCGATATTGCCGGTTAATCAAATCACAGATAATCGAGGCTCTTCTGTATTTTATATTTAAATGTTTAAATTATTTGAAGATTTTGTTAAATTATTTTCATAAAACACTTCAAATGATTAAACAACACACCTGTCCTATATAATGCATTATAATTAAAATATTTATATATTTATAAAAATTAGAAATTAAGTCTTGTTATGTATATTTATATTACATTACATCTATCTTATAAGCTTTTAAAATATAATACTCCTTCTACACGTGTAATTAGTTTCACTTTTTGCCATAGATACTCAATTTCATGATGTCATGATTTACGAAAAAAAAACTCTTTAAGATGTTTTCGTAAAATTTGTATAAATAAAGTTCTTATCTCTAAGTGAAATTTGTTTCTATAATATTTTAAAGTTATTTGATAAGACTGACCTGGAGTATAAATAGTCGTATATTGTTTAAATATTCCAAAAATCCATTACTAATTCATTATATATCAAAGAGAAAACGTCTGTAGTTAAAAATAAAAATATAACAAAATGTATAAATTTGTTAGCGTTATGTTGGTATCCTTTGTGGTCTTTACTGCTGCCACAAATGTGAAAAGATGTAAGTTAAGAAAATATTGACAATTTTTTTTATTTTTAATTTGAAATATAACAAAATTTAGGCAAAAATGGTCAACCTTTCCCCTTAAGTGTTGAAGTAGAAGGATGCTCAGAACCCCCATGTGATGTTGTCAAAGGCACTTCAGCTATTATGGATGTACAATTTGTGGGAAGTATGTTATAGAAATATTACTTTAGAATTTCAAACTCAATATCTCATTTCCCATACAGCCAAAAATGATATCAAGTCCTTGAATGCCAAAGTACGTGCCACCGCTTTGGGTGTTACTGTTCCATATGAATTACCTGAAGATGTAGCTGATGTCTGCTCGAATTTGTTGGATGGTGCTACCTGTCCTATTAGCAAGGATGAAGATGTTGTTTATAAATTTAACTTCTATGTTGATACTCATTATCCTGAAATTCCTGTAGCTGTAGAAGTTTCTTTAGTTGATGAAGATAATGAATCTGTGGCTTGTTTCGTATGTGATATTAAAGTCAAAAAATAAATCACAATAAGAATTGTAAAAAATTTTGTTAGTCAAATTAGGAATAAAAAAATTCAAATATTACTTTTTCAAATCCTAATAAAATGATAAATATTAAAATATTTTATATGCGTTTTTTTTCTTAACGTTGGACAAAACATCTTAAATCGATATTAAAAACTTTTAAGAAATATGGACTTGTTTCTGATTCAAGGACATTGAATTAATAAGTCATTTTAAATTTTAGATTTCACAGTAGGGCAGAATCGAAATGTTTTGGACTCCAGGGGCGGAGCTAAGGTGGCTCAAAGTAGGATATCACAGATATAAAAAATTTTCAAACGCTTGCCAAATTTTTATTTCTCATCCGATTTCAAATATTTTAAAGCACTATAATTTTGCATGTTCTTGGTCCATTTTTTTCTATATATATCCTAGTATTTCCGACCGATTTTATTAGTTTTTTGTTTAACAAGTTAAAGAACAAAATTATCTATTGACTTTAGACTGTGAATTTTTATTCGTGATTTCTATCCTATGAAGCGAAAAAAACATATTTTGAGACTTAGTTTTTTTTTTTTTTTTTAATAATATAAAAGATATTTTCTGATTTCTTTTATATTGAGAAATTGTAAAGTAAAACAAAATAAATATATCAAAATCAAAATGGAAAAAAATGAACGAAAATAATATGAATCGCAAAATATATAGCAAAAACTTAGTAACTACGTGTAAAAAGTGCGATCGAAAAAATCGTAACATACATAAAATTCTAAAACTTGGAAATGGTGATGATAGAGTTTTCATTGTTTTTCGTTTAATTGATAATATACTACAGTTCATAGAAAAATATAATTTTTATTCTTCTAATCACTATTTATTAACTTGTAGACCTTTTCCTGCAAACTCTTTTGGTACAAAAGATATTTAATTGGTTTGCTACCACTCCAGAGTGTTCTTAAGTAGCAATATGATGTTACATCCGACCAATAATATATAGAACCATTGTGGTCTCTTATGAAAAGGAAACACTTTGACCGCAGACATTTAATTCTTTGGCCAATTATTTGTAATACCAATTTGCATTTTTTTTGAAATTGTTTAGTATTTTATAGCACGTACATCTTTTTCGTCAGTCATTTTGATCAAACTCACAGAAAATAGTATTTTTCAAAGTTAACCCCATGAAAAAGAATTTAAATATTGCTTTTGAAAAAAGTTATGAGGCAAAACGTGTGTTAAGATTTTTTCGAACGCACTCCTTAGTTAGGAATGTACTTACTATGTAATGACAACATGCCGTCTCATTACAAAGAAATTATTTAGTAACAACTTACTTATTACCCGATACGTACATACTTATTATCTATGAACAGATTGTTCAAAATACTATTTCTTTTATTTTAGACTGAATAAATATATGAAAGGCGTTATTTGCATAGCAATTAATTTTTCGTTTAAAGTAGTTTATTTTTATTATATTTATTTTAATTTCATTTTAAATTAAAATTTAAAAATTTCATCCCTAAAGTTTTGGATGAAATCTTATTTTACTGGGTTGTGTTTGATCGAAAGTTGCGCGTTTTACATAAATTAATATTGTTTTTCAATTTTCTTCATTTTGGTGATTTTAGAAAGGTAATAAACTGAAGAATTCAATTCGAGATGAAACCGAGGAAAATCTATGTTCTAATGAATATAATGAATTCATAGTTGAACAGAATAAAAAAAACTGAACCTTTTAATATTTTAAATATTAAAAGGTTCAGTTTAAATAACTTCATTTTTTCATACAAAGAGGGCCACTCTAACGTAACATGCCAAATAATAAGAAATACCAGACACATGTGTCAATAAAAGTCCATGAACAATCATATACCATAGATTGTTATTTTAAGACTCTTTTATTTGTTAATTGTAATTACTTCATCTTACAATATATGTTTGTATGTATATCGATATTTAATTATTTATTATTTAATTGGCACCCTTCTTGACTTTAATATCACAAACAAAACAAGCCACAGATTCATTATCTTCATCAATCAAGGAAACTTCAACAGCTACAGGAATTTCAGGATAATGAGTATCAACATAGAAGTTAAATTTATAAATAACATCTTCATCCTTGCTAATAGGGCAGGTGGCACCATCCAACAAATTCGAGCAGACATCAGCTACATCTTCAGGTAATTCATATGGAACAGTAACACCCAAAGCGGTGGCACGTACTTTGGCATTCAAGGACTTGATATTATTTTTGGCTAAAGGAATAAAATATGATATAATCTTAATTTCAATTACAAAACGCTAAAACTACAAAACTTACTTCCCACAAATTGTACATCCATAATAGCTGAAGTACCTTTGACCACATCACATGGGGGTTCCGAACATCCTTCTACTTTAACACTTAAAGGGAAAGGTTGACCATTTTTACCTAAATATGGTCTTGTTAAATAAATAAATTAAAATAAACAATTTTAAAATTTTACGTACATCTTTTAACATTTGTTGCGGCTGTAAAGGCCAACAGTGAAACCAAAATGACTGCAACGAATTTATACATTTTGTAATAAAAGTTTAATTGTTGTTAAATTAAGGATGCTTTCTATTTGACTTTTGTTAATGAACTTATAGAATATTGAAATAACCATACAATATTTATAGTAATTATAGTTATTTTTTTCGAGACTAACTAATTCAACTTTAAGATAAGAGTTGTATTTCGATATTATTCTACGGAAACATATTAAAGTATTTTTGCGTAAGTAATTTCAGGTGTTCAATATAACAAAATAGCAGGGATTTATACATACATACATACATACATACATACATACATACATACATATATACAATTGAAACGAAAAACAAAAAATTACTTATTCTTTTTGTTAATGAAAAAGAAAGATATGTGTATGTGGGTGGATATGTATAACATTGTATATACTTAATAAATTTTCATTGTTAAAAGTTAATAGTAAAGTATTTTAGTAATATTTATTAATTTTATTCAACAGGTGTTACCTTTAAACATACAAGGTTTTGAAGTGTTTTTCGATATGATAAGAAAATCTTAAATTAATTGAAGAATGTTCTTCAAATACTTAAATACAAATTATTGATAAGCAGGGACAAAAAGTTCATAAACTTAAAATACCAAAAGCATGCACAAAAAGTCATGATATATGCTCTAAAAATCAATAAAATATGAACAAATTTCTTTATTTAATTTACACAAACAAAAATTTTTCAAATTAATTTTTAAGAAAATTATTAACTAAATTTGTATTAAAGTTTATTTATATTTTTTATAAACTTTTTAATTGTACATAATATATAGAAATAAATTAAATTAAAGTAAGTTTTAACAAATTTTAATAATAATAATAATAACAATAATAACAATAACAATCATTGTAGTTGTTAAAATTATTATTTTCATGATTGAAGTAAATTATTTTTAAACATAAAATAAAAACATAACAATTCAGTCATATTAAATTTAAGATAACTCAATTTAAATTGTATGAAAATGCGATAATAATTAAATTTTATTAAAATAACTTAATAAATTTTGTTAATATTTTCAAAGGTAAAAATTTAATTTATTTGGTCTTACAAAATTGTTGTTCTTTGGAAAATGAACGATCAACCTCAATGGATTTATAGGGACCATTTTTAAAAGATTCTAATTCTTTGGTCAAACATTGGGAAAAGAAGTCAAATATTTTTATTATGTTTGTCATAAAGGGTGAATTGTCTAGAATATATTGTAATAGTTTCTGAAAAAATCAAGCTATTCAATTCTGATATAAAATGAAAAAATGAACTTTTCATTTCAAAATTATTTGCAAACACTTTTTTAACACAACTTAAAAATTAATATTCAATATTTCAAAAGATGGCTAAAAAAAACTTATATATAAGATATTAAATAATCTTAAGATTGAGAACCAACTTTAATAAGTCGCAAAAATAAAATCATAGTGGTAAAAATAATGAAAAAAGCTATCAGAGCGATATTGAGATTTAAACGATGCTAATTGCCTAAAACTTCATTATGGCTTGAAAAACGGAATGGGTGTAGTTAAGTAAGAGATATACTTTTACGAAAACAAAGACGTTTTAAAGTGAAATTAGTTTAAATCTGTAAGGAACATTTAACATAGCTTGAAATATTAGCAAATGCTTTTGCAATCGTAGGTATTTTCAAATATTTATTATTAATTTTATTATTCTATTGACTTTTGCTACAGAATCAATATAATACACATTTTGTAATGTAATTACTATAATCTTTTAAAATATCATACTTTCTCGCTGAACAAATGGATGACTATGGAGAACTTTGGAAATATCTGACAGATTTTTCTTAATTTCTTTTTAAAATGTTTATAAAGATAAAGATTATTCCTTGTAGCCTTTAACGGTTCCCTTTCTTTTTTCAAACCAAAATGACGATGTAATATTTAAAACTTCGTTAAAATCTCAATTTTGGAATATAGCATATATAATGTAATGTTATATAAATTTCATTTCATCTGATATTTAAAGTTGTAGTGGGTCGCGATTCTAATGCAATGGAAAAAAGGGGTCGCCAAACAATATCGAACCCTGGCCGTAGAAATATCGTAAGGACATGATTATTATTATTTTATCATTTTTTATTTATTTATTTTTTTTTTTTTTTTATAAAAAATCGATAATTTATAAGTTTAAATTTTATGACTAAACAAACTATAATTTACAGCAAAAACAAATTTAACCTACATGCACATTCCTTCTTTGTAAACATTTTTTCTTTCAGCGAAGTGTTGCTTAAGAAAAAAATCTCTTTTATAATTGAACGAAATAAGTGATCAAAATAAAATTAATAATAAATATTTTCAAATATTATACATAAAATAAAAATTTATTGTTTAATTTTTGTATACAGTTTTAAATATGGCGGAGATGAGTGTGTGTTTTAATTAAAAAAAAAAATTTAAATGTTGTTTATGGAGTAGAACTCCATAAACAACATTTCTCGTTCCATACAGCGATTCAGAGACTTCTTCTGTTCAATCCAATAATTTTGAAGAGTCTAAAAAAAGGTTAAAAAAGTCAAAAACCCGTGATACTAGTGTTCAGTCAAATCCAAGCAAAAATAAAATATGTGGAAACTTATGTGCCAAAAATTTCAGCGAATTGGATCAAGAACTAATAAATGAACATTTTTGGGGAATGAGAAACAAAATAAGACAAAACGACTGGCTAATTTCATGTTTGCAGCGAGTTATAGTTAAAAGGCGAATGGGAGATGGCAACAAAAGGCAGTACAGCTATAATTATTTCATAGTGTGCCAAAAGTTCTGGCTGAAAACGCTAAACATTTCACAATAACGAAATATTTCCAATAGTACAGTAAAAAAATTCAACACCACTTTACGAGATTTTCGAACTATTTTTAAAAAAGAATTTCATACATAAATGTGTCATGTGTGAAAAATTTGAAATGTCAGATAATAAATCGAAAAATGAATTGGAATCAACAGATGAGTATGAAAAATATATATAATGAAAGTAAATCGAAAACGTCATTCTTGTGTGCAAGTTTCAAAATATACTTACTATAATGAAAGCTTTTACGAAAGTCACACCATTAATCTTTATTGTTTATTAATAGGGAGGAAGTGATGGAATAAGAGGATGTAACGAAATTTCATCAATTGTTTTCCAATATTTAAAACTTGTTGATGAAATAAAAACTCATTCTCATTTTGACAGCTGTGCTTGTCAAAATCGGAGCCGAGCTATGCTTGCCACTTTAAGATATTTTATTGAAAGTTCAAACAAAATATAAAAATTACGGATTTGTTGCCGGGACATACTATGATACCCGTTGACTCTATTCATAGCACTACCGAATCTTTTATTCGTAATATAACAATTTGGACACCAAATTAATGATATACAATTATTTCTAAAGCACGAACTAATCCGGGAAGTTATAATTGCATTGAAGTCAATCACTTTGATTTTAAAGATTGGAAGACTTATTCGCGGACTTTACTTACTAACTCAATAAAATTATCGTTAAGTACTTTACGTTCCGTTTCAAAAAAAAAAATCCTATTATTAGCCTTAAATATGGATATTTAAATGATTCTGAAGTAAAAAAATACGATTTCAACTCTATCCACGATAAATACAAAATTCTAAAATTGTCGCTTAAGGACCTACCCAATTATATAAAGATTTCCTAAAAATTTCTGTGAAAAAATATGACGACTTCAAATCACTTTGTGACAAAAATACTAATCCAATGAAATTTTACAAAGAATTATTAAATTTGCTGTGCTATAAATCAATTAAAGGTCTCAGAAGCCAGTTTCTTAATATTATAGATAACTTGAAAGTCCTTAAGTTGCTCTTTCCAGAAACTACTTAGGAAAGGAACTTAAAATTAACAATTATGCGAAATTTGGCACCTGGAACATTGTGTGATGCTTTTTACATATTTCGTGTATAACTCCACTTAACTTTTGCATTTCTTTAACTATATCATTTATTTACTGTTAATAAATAAAAAAATAAATAAATCAATTTAAAAATTGGACTTTTTTATATCAATTTTAGAAAGGAGCAATTTAAAAGTAAATTTTTCATTTGAAATTCAGAAACATACTATTAAAATTAAGAGAAAAAAAACTAAATTAAGTCCGGAATTTCAACTGAAATAGATTTAGAAAAATGATTTTATATAAAGTTATTAAGGCTTCGCACTACTCTACAATCTCTAAATTGACCTTATATTATTAATTCATTCAAATCCATCTTATTTAATGTTTTCTAAATTCCAAAATAAAATAAAATCATTTCATTTATTCTTTTCTGAATTTAAAATGTAAAATTTAAATATAAATTGATATTTTCTAAATTTTCTAAAAGATAAAAACTAATTTTAAACTGTTCTTTTCTAAATTTGATATAAACGACTTATTTTTTATTATTCAATTCTGAATTTTTAATAAATATTTTCATTACCAATTGATATTTTACAAATTTTATGTACAAATTCCAATTTTCAATTAATCCTTTCTGAAACCTAAACGAAATATAGAAATTTAAACTAAATTTTAAGTAAAAAATCTTATTTTGTAAACCTCATATTCCCAGGAAAAACTTCGCCTACTAAATAACGTGTTTTGTATCCGAAAACAATATGAAAAACGTCTTCCTTTTTTGGAGCTATAACTGATGAATTTTGTTCGTGATGTCCTAAATTTCACCAGTTTTTATTTGGGTACCAAAACAACTTTAAAAATAGTGTAAAAATAATACAATAAAAACAATACTACGATTGTTTTTATCAAATTTATTCAATGTTGAATCTCTGACGTCCGAAATATCGTGTTACCGATCAACATCGTGTTTTGATGAAAACTATAATATGAGCGTATGTTTAAAAATTTTATCGACGTCATTTGCGAAACGCAATTTTATCGTAATGATATTTTTCATACAATATGTATGTGTGAACAATGACAAAAGTGTTCCTGTTGTAAAGTTTTGTTTACTGCAATGAACGAACAAATTTTTCGCGATTTCAAATATAAAATTTGTTTTCCAACATAAATTTCAAATCATGAATCTGCAATGATAAATGATATCCATTAAGTTAATTTTCAAATTTTTTTATTATTTTCTTTTTTCTTCATTTTTTACAAATTAAATTAAATTCAAAAGATATTTCATGAATTAACATAGTATTTCCTTAAAATATCAACAGCATGGCTCTAAAAGCGCTAAATACTGCTTTAAAAGTAACAAAAATATGTATAAAAATATAACACTAAAATTGCCAAATGGAAAATAAGCCGTTAAGGTAAATACATGTAAAATATGCACTAAAATTTATTTGTTATAAAATGTATAAATACTTTTAATCAAATGGCTTCATTTAACTGTCCNNNAAAAAAAAAAAAAAAAAAAAAAAACAACAACATACAATTGCATATTTTGGTTTCCCTGATCAGTAACATAAAGGATGTAAAGTGATTTTTTTATTATCGACAAATTATAGAGACATAACACCTGCAAATTTATTTATGTGATATTTTTGGTTTATTCTATATCTCTACATATTTTTAGATAAGTTAATTTCACTGTGGTTTTATTAAATGTTTACTAATCAAACAATTTTGTTAACTTAATACTTTTGCTATCGTTCACTTATAAATTAGTTAATAAATAAATATCAAAGGCAGAACATTAACAATTTATATATCCGCAATTTTTGAAAAACAAAAGGAAATTAAAATAAAATTTATTAATTACAATACGTGAATTATAATTAAACGTCTAAATATAAAAAGATGTGCCTTTTTAAAGAAAGTTCTAGTTTGAAAATACGAAAGAGTGACTGAATCATATCATATTTATTAAATATTTAAATATATCTTACTTCAAGCTAAAGTAACTTGTAATTGAGCTGTACCAAAACAAAATGAAAAAACCGGTAGAATGGAATACTTATTTTTCTAGAATGATGCAAGTGCAATGATGAGAAGCCCAATTTGCGGAAGATCTAGGATTTGGTGCAGATTAATAAAATGCGTCCTTGCTGAACGCTGATAAAGTGTGTAAGGAAATAATAATAAAGGAGAGCGTTTAAAAAAACCTAACACATATAAAATTTCAAAACTTGAAAAAGCTTGATTATAGAGTTTTTGTTATTTTTGTATTTAATTGATAATATACAACAGACGACAGAAAAATATAATTTTTATTCTTCTAACTGTCATTTATAAACTTGTAGAACTTTTTTGATAACCCTTTCATTTAAGGTTTGACAGTTGTTTCAGCCACTTTTTTTTTTTTTTTTTTGGAATAGTCTGTCCATTTCGACATTTTGGAACACCTCCATCAGTCTTCATTAATTTCTCTTTTCACAAAAATTACAAATATCTTTTCACTGGTCTTCTTAAGCTCTGAATAATTTTAGATAATTGACTAGTTGTATCTTAATTATTTTACTGCAACTACATACATTGTTTGCAAAGCCCCGTTTCTTAGCTTCTACGATTTTTTCCTGCATTCAAGTCCTTAAATTTTTTGGACCTTTTATGTTTTCAACTCCGGTATTACTAAGACTAACTGAGCTGGACGGTGTTTTTCTACCGGATTGTCTTCAAGATATCGTGGGTCAAATGGTCGAATTCTCCTGATACTATTTAATAACATTGGAAACAGTTTGACAGCAGGCATTTCTTTGGCCAACTATTTGTGGAACCATTTCTTTAATTGTTTAATAATTTATAGCACGTACATCTTTTTTGCGTGACACCTTTTGATCAA
>MINK01173779.1:229-19333 GCA_001735545.1 Phormia regina | reverse complement strand
CTTTTATACTAGTTTTTTTTTATTTATTAATTAAGCTTTATTCATATATTTTTTATACTTCAAAAAAAGCTTCAGTTTTTGATCTTTTTTTAGACCGATTTAAATTTCAATTTTCACTAATTTCAAAAAAGGAATTAGGCTTCGATTTTAGGCCTTTTAATAGACTAAGTGAAGCTCCAATATAAAGTTTTACTTAAGATTAATTTAAGCTTTAATCATACGATTTTTCATAGATCAAATAAAAGGTTTAGTTCAAAGTCTTTTTATAGAGCAAATAAAGCATTAAGCATGTAAATCATTTCTAAGATTAAATTAAGCTTTTATTGTAGTCATTTTCATAGGTCAAAAAAAGCTTCAATTTTTTCCAATTTAAATTTAACTTAAATCAGACCTTTAAAAAGACCAAGTTAAGCTCCCACAGAAAGTTTTGCATAAAATCAATTTAAGCTTTAATCGTAAGATTTTTCATACATCAAATAAAGCTTTAATTCAAAGTAAATCATTTTTAAGATTTAATCGTAGAAATTTTCATAGGCCAAATTAAGCTCCAATTGTAAGTTTTTTTTCCAATTTAAATTTAGCTTATATCAGACCTTTAAAAAGACCAAGTTAAGCTCCACTAGAAAGTTTTACTTAAGATCAATTTAAGCTTTAATCATAATATTATTCATAGATCACATAAAGCAAATTAAGCATCAATTGTAAATTATTGTTAAGATTAAATTAAGCTTTAATCATTGAAATTTTCATAGGTCAAATGAAGCTTGAATTGTAAGTTCTTTCTAATTTAAATTAAGCTTAAATCAGGCCTTTAAATGTAACAAGTTAAGCTTCAATATACAGTTTTACTTTAGATCAATTTAAGCTTCAATAGTAAGACTTTTCATTTATCAAATAAAGCTTTAATTCGTAGTCTTTTTATATAGCAAATTAAGCATCAATTGTAAATCATTTTTAAGATTAAATCAAGCTTTAATCGTAGAAATTTTCATAGGTCAAATTAAGCTTCAATTGTAAGTTTTTTTCAAATTAAATTAAGCTTTAATCAGACCTTTAAATAGCCCAAGTTAAGCTTCAATATAAAGTCGTAAGACTTTTCATTTATCAAATAAAACTTTAACTCGAAGTCTTCTTATAGAGCAAATTAATTATAAAACTTAAATCATATCTAAGATTTAATCAAATTTATATAACAAATTAAGCTTCAATTGTAAGTTTTTTCCAATTTAAATTAAGCTTTTAGACCAAATAAGGTCTCAAATATAGCTGTACTGAATACTTCGATTTTAGTCCTTAAAAATGTACTAAATTAAGCTTCAATCACTATTACGTTTCGTAGTCCATTTAAAGACTTAATTCTAAGGTTTTTTCTGAGACCAAACAAAGCTTTAATCGTAAGAATTTTTTTGGACAAAATTAAACATTAATCGTAAGTTTTTTTACACCAATTTCAGGTTTTAATAAAAAGTTTTACTTTAGATCAGTTTTAGCCCCGATTTTATATGTTTTCATAAAACATATTAAGCTTCAATCAAAAGTCTTTTGCTTTCAATCCTAAGTTTTTCATTAACTAAAAGTTTTGCCTTTGATTTCAAGTTTTACCTTTAGCCAATAAACGTAAGTTTTTTCATATACCAAATTAAATGTTAATTATAAGTCCAAAGACCAATTAAAACTTCAATCAAAAGACTTTTCGTAGACCAAAAAAGCTTTAATCATTAGATTTTCTTAAGACCAACTTAAAAATCAACAGATATTTAGTCATTCTTTAGGCCAATTTAAACTTTATTCACAAGTTTTTTATCAGAGATCAAATTAAGCTTTAATTAAAAGTTTTATTTTAGACCAATTTTAGCATCCACCTTATAATTTTTAGTAGACCAAGCAAAGCTACAATACCCAGTCTCTGTCATAGAACAAAGTTTTAATTCTCAGACTTTATTTAGACTAAATCAAACTTTAATTGAAAGTTTTTTCCAAAATCAAATAAAACTTTAAGAAAAGTTTTATTTAAGCTTCAGTCATATGATCTTTTTACACCAAGTTAAGTAAATTAGACTCCAATTATAAGTCTTTTCATACATTAAACTAATTAAGACTAAGACTTTCATTAAACTCACTTAAAAGTCAATAGATAGTCTTTCTTTAGGCCAATTTAAACTTTAATCATAAGTTTTTTTTCCAGAGATCAAATTAAGCTTTAATTAAAGGTTTTACTTTAGACCAATCTTATAATTTTTCGTAGACCAAACAAAGCTTTAATACCCAGTCCTTATCTTAGAACAAACAAAGCTTTAAACTTAAAGCTTTCTTTAGAATAAATGAAACTTAAATTGAAAGTTTTTTTTTTCGAAAATCAAATAAAGCTTTAAGAAAAGGTTTTAATTTGGATCAATTTAAGCTTCAGACATAAGTTCTTGCTTACACCAAATTAAGTAAATTAAGCTTCAGTTGAAAACTTTTTAATAAAACTAATTAAATTTCAATTCAAAGTCTTAGAGTTAAACATAAATTATTAATATTACGTTACACCAACTTAAACTTTAATCATAGATTTTTCTTGGTAACAAATTTAGCTTTAATTTAAAGTCTCATTTAAGAGCAAACTAAGCTTTAGTCAAAAAAAATTAGAAGACNNAAAAAAAAAAAAAATTAGAAGACTTTAAATAGATCAAATTAAGCTTCATTTATAGAACATTGCATAGACTGAATAGGAGACGAAGGTCTTTTTATTGGCTAAACTGAGCTTTAATTATAGATCTATACTGAAAATAAATAAAGTTTAAAAAAACAAACAAGATTTTTATTAAATTATATTAAGTAAATAATTATATAATAATAACCAAATAAAGCTTGGGTCGAAGGTCTTTTTGTTGGCTAAACTAAGCTTTATTTTAGATCTATACCAGGCACTAAATCCTATAATTTAAGAAAATAGTTCTATTTTTCCTCCCCCAAAAGCTTGAACTGGATACGCGCCTGATCTATACATAAACTAAATAAAGCTTTAAAAACAAACAAGTTTTTTATTAAATTATTTTAAGTAAATAATATCAAATTATCTTTATAACCAATTATATAAAAGATCATTTGTTTTTCTAAGGTCTAAACCAGGCTTCAATCGTTTATTTTTCTTAAACATAAAAAAGCTTTGTCTTTAGAATTTTCCTTAGATAAAATTAAGCTTTAATTGTATTTCTTTTCATAGACTTAAGGACACTTTAGCTGCAGGTTTTTGAATAAGTCCATTTAAAATTTCAGTTTAAGTTATTTAGTAGCCATTTTATAAGATAAAAAGATTAAAAACTAAGTCTTTGTGTCGTCGTAAAAAAAGCTCTGATCCTAAGTATTTCCAAAGACCAAATTAAGTTTTAATTGAAGGCCATTCTAAATACAGACATAAATAATCTTCCATCATAAATTAAACTTCAATCTTAACACTATTTGAACAAACAATTAAGCTTAAGTTATGTTTGCTTTCATAAAACAAATTAAGCTTTCAGCATAAGTATTTTTTATAATTTAAATTCAATCATTAACAAAACTTTTAAAACCTTTCCCATAGCATACAAATTAATGTAAAACTATTTTACTGTAAGTCAAACTACTTTTTAAACTCAAACTAGTTTTAATATGATCATAGTGATCTTTTCAATGTAATAAAACTTTGTCCGAATTATCTTAACTCAATTAACATTTTCAAATTAGTTTTTTTGTGAAAAACTAGTTTTATAAAAAAATTATTTAAAAAGAAAAAGAATTACCATTTTTTATACATAAAAAAATTAAATAATAAAACTGAAACCATAAATTACAATTTAAAATAAAAATTTATTTTAGCAAAAGAACTTAAAGGAAAAAACATACATACATTATACATTTTTTTTATTTTTTTGTTAATTTCATGATTACAAATATATAAATTTTGATTTTAATGATCTGTCTATCTGTTTGTCTTTATGATTATTATTATGGAATAAAGTTATTTTATTTTAATTAATTATAATAATATAAATTATTTTGTTTATATTTGTTTTTGTTTTATATTTTATTTAAGAAAATAATTCATAATTGTCTTAGTAACTAAAATTATTAATTAAATTATTTTTATTTATTTATTTATTATTTTTATACAAATTACAAATATTTGGAAATGTTTAAAAACTAAAAGTAAATATAAAAAAATATATATAGATTTATAAAAATTTAAAAAAAAAAGAACAAAAGAATTATACAATATTAAGTTAATAGAAAATAATAATATCTGCGTTAATATTATTTAATTAAGCTTTTAAAGCTTCATTAATTTTTAAAAGCTTTAAACAAATATTGCTAGCTTTAAATAATTGTTAAAGATTTTAAATTATATATTTTTTAATTAAACACAAAAAAGCTTTTAAATTATATATGAATACAACAAAGCTTTTGATATAATTTTCCAGCTTTTTATGCAATTTAAAGTTTAAAATCGAGAGACATGTGTTGTAAATATTAAATTAGGTAAAGTTTTAACTTTTTGAAATTTATTCTTTAAAAAATGTTCTTAAAAGCTAAGAAAGCTTTGTTTTTAAATAAAAGCTTTTTAATGTAATATTATAGCTTTTAAATTATATTTAAATTCATTAAAGCTTTTATATAATTTTCCAGCTTTTTATACTATTTAAAGCTTAAAATCTATTATTAACTATACGATATAAAGTTAATAATATTTTTGTAAAATTTAATTAGTTTAGCTTTTAAGCTTTCATTAATTTTAAAGCTTTAACAAAAATTTTAGCTTTAAATAATAGTTAACAAATTTAAATTATATTTTTTTATTTAAACACAAAAAAGCTTTAAAATTATATTTAAATACAACAAAGCTTTTATATAGCTTTTAAATTAAACTTAAATTCAACAGATCTTTTATATAATTTTCTAGCTTTTTATGCTATTTAAAGCTTAAAAGCTAGGGACAAGTAAAGTAAGAAATAATTTATATAAAATTTAAATTTTTTGAAGTTTGTTTTTTAAAAAATGTGCTTAAAAGCTTTTTTTATTTCTTTTTTTTTTTAATGTCATTAAAAGCTAAAAAGGCTTTGTTTTATATTTTTTTTATAAAAGCTTTTTAATACTATATTAAAGCTTTTAAATTATATTTAAATTTAAATATATAAAATTTAAATTTTTTTAAGTTTGTTCTTTAAAAACTGTGCTTAAAAGCTTTTTTTACCTGTGTGTGTGCTTTTTTTTAATAAAAGCTTTTTAATTTTTAAGTTTGTTCTTTAAAAAATGTTCTTAAAAGCTAAAAAAGCTTTGTTTTTTTTTAATTTTTTATAAAAGCTTTTTAATATTATATTAAAGCTTTTAAATTATATTCAAATTGAACATAGCTTTTATATAACTTTCCAGCTTTTTATGCTATTTAAAGCTTAAAAGCTAAGGACATGTAAAGTATGAAATACTTTATATAAAATTTAAATTTTTTGAAGTTTGTTCTTTAAAAANNTATTTGTTTTTTTTTTTTTTTTTTTGTAAAAGCTTTTTAATCTTTAACTTTATATTGTATAAATCTGTTTAAAACTAAAAATTTAAAACAAAACAAATATCTTAGTTTTTGTATAAAAAAAAGTTTTTTTTTCAAAAAAATTAATTTTATTTTTTATATAAAAATCTTTTATTTTTATGTTAAAGGAATGTAGATTTTTTTATATTTTATATTGTTTGCGACTAAAAACAATTAAATGTGTTATTTTATTATTTTTAGCTTTTTCTTTATTTTTTGGCAATTTAAAAAAAAAATGTTTAAGAAATTTTATACACAATTATTTTTTATTTATTTTTTTTTTTTTTTCTTTAATTAAAATTTTAAATATTATTTTTATATATTTAGCAAATTTAAAATTAAAAAAAGTTTTGCTTCCTTAAATACCCATCTGAAATTGAATTGAATTTCTATTTTATTTTTAGTTTTTCTAGAACATAAAAAGCCCACAAAAACACAGTCATTATTATTATTTTATAATTTATTTTAATTTCTTTTTTTTTCTCTTAAAAACATTTCATTCATATTGACGGGTCTACAACAGGTACAACAACAAGAAAAAAATAATAAATGCTATCCTAGTTTAAAATTAAAAAAAAAATAAAATAATTCAATTACTAATGCAATCAATATCATCTGCTTAAAAATCCCCAGCTCAATTCGTTTTTAGTTTTTTTTTTTTCATTTTAAATATTTTACATACAAATAGCTGTTTTTTTTTTTTTTTTTTAATATTAATAGTAAAGAAAATAAAAAATAATAATTAGCATTATTTTTTTATATTAAATTTATTATTAATAATAATTCGTTTTTATTGTATTTCTAGAATATTAAATGAAGCGTAAAATTGTTTAATAAAGTTGTCATACTGGCTCCCAAGATTAGGGGTCTTGTTGCTAGAGTTAATTGTTAGTAGCTTTATTTGTTTGATGCTGATCCTATAGCCCGGCTTAAAGCCTTGTATTTTGATGGTTTTGCGCTGCTATATTTTCGGGTTTATCTTTGTGGTATTTTCATTACTTGACGAGGGTTTCATCTTTCATGGACTTTTCCAGAGAATCAGGTCCAGAGTGTTACAGGACCCATATTGGTCATTTGTTACTTACTGGTGGTTTCATGTATGGGTGTGGGTGTACCAGCACTTAGTGGTAGTGGCATGTGTTGTTGTTGATTGTGGTAGATGTTTTGTGGAATGGATAACGGGTACAAAAGGTTGCCATTTTTCAATCCGAATATGGGATTGCGTCAATTCCAATTTGGACAATCTTTTAAGTAGGCGATTTACGTTTACCTGAAAGCAAAATTTTATGGACATTTAGTACAGTTATTTTATTATTAAAACTTTTGGATTTAAATAAGCTTTTTAAAGCTTTAAAAAAATTTTAATATTTTTCTTTAAATTATGATAACTCAAGATTAAAAAAAGGATATGATTTACAGACTATATGAAGCGTTTTTAAAAAGATTTTATATTCCTAAAGCAACCCCATTAGATCCCGTACTGCAATAAGATACTGCAATAACATATTGTATTAGTTAAAAATTGAGAGAAGCTTTCCCTATAGCGTGTTTTATTTACCAGTTTTCTGCTATGGAAAGCTTCATTGTTTATAAAACAAAAAATTTAAATTTTAATAATTTTAATAATTATATTCATATTGTATGAGCTTATGCAGTTTGCTTCTATGGGTTGCTTAAAGCTTTTCTTTTAAAGAACTTTAAACAAGCTTCAGAAAACATTTAGTTTTCTGCTATGGAAAGCTTCATTGTTTATAAAACAAAAAATTTAAATTTTAATAATAAAAAAATGGAATAGATTGAAAGCTTTCAAAATAACAATTATACAAAATCTTTTATATATAATAAAGCTTTTACTGAAATCCATTCAATTCCATATAGTAAAAAGCTTAAACAAAATAATTCGACAACTTAAAGCTTTAATTATGAAATCTGATTAAAAATTTAAATAATTAAAAAGCAAAGGAAAAAAATATTTTTGAAATAAGTTGGAGTTAACAGAGAGAAAAGGAGACGTTTACAACTTAAAAAGCTTTATAAAAATTCTTATAGAAATAAAATAAAATTATTTTGAAATATTTCTTAAAAAAAATATGTAAAAAATTACATAATTATTATTTTCCAAAACATTTAAAAATACCTATTAAAGCTTTTCAAAAGTCAAACTGTGTATCATCAATTTTAAAACTTTAAAATAAATTAAAAACACATTGAAGCTTTCAGCATATTTAAAGATTTAATAAGTTTTAAGCACAATTACAAATTTAACATTAAGCTTTAATTAAAAAATGTAAATCAAGCTGAAAGATTTTATAAGCTTTTAAAAGTTAAAAGAGAAAAAAATAAATTTCTAAAAAAGCTTTAATAAACAAATCAGTTTAAAATAAAGCAAATAGATTTAAGCCTCTAAAGCTTTTTAAAATAAAATTAACTGTTTTAAACATCGAAAATTTAAAAGCTTTATTAAAAAATATAAATCAAGCTCAAAGCATTTTATAAGCTTTTTAAATTTAAAAGCAAAACATAATAAAAATAGTTTTTAAAGAATTCAGTTTTAATAACTACATTCCTAAAAGAGCTTTAAAAAGCAAATCTGTTTTCAAAATAAAGCAAATAGATTTAAGAAGCCTTTAAAACTTTTTCAAATTAATTTCATAGTTTTAAGCATCGAAAATTCAAAAGCTTTAATAAAATATTTCACACAGCTTTCAATTTATTGTAGAAATAAAAAACTTTTATTAAAAAATTAAAACTCATACCTCAACATCTTTTACAATTATATTTTTTTTAATAAAAATATAAAGTAGAATAATATCTAAGAAGTTTTTTTTTATTATGATCAAAGAGATTTATAGCTTAATAATTTTCAATAGCTTTTATAAAAAGAAAAATTCTAAAAGTTTATTAAATATGTTAATTAATATGCAAATTATGGTCTTTCTGTATATAAAAAGCTTTTAAAAATTAAAACAAAGTAGGCACTACTATAGCCTATATATAAAGCTTTCATTATAAACAAATTTTATAAAAGGACTCAAAAGCTTTTTAAAATAATCAAGTTTTTAATAAAAGTATAAATTATAATTTTTGCTTTGAAACTTTTCTAAGTATGAATAATGAAATTTAAAGCTTTAGTAAAATGTTAGCTTTATTAAAAATCAAGCTTACCTAAATTATATTATAAAAGTTTCACTAAAAGCGTTTGCAATTAATACTTTTTATAAGGAATTAAAATTTCTTTAATAATTTTTCGTAAAAACAATAGTTTTTCAAACACTTGTTACAAATACCTTAATTTTATAAAAATAACATTTTAATTATTTTAGGAAAGCATAAATAATTTTAATATTTTCTTTAATTCTAAAAAAATTTTATTCTGCTAAAGCTTTTAAAAAAATGAAAGCTAATTTTACTATAAAAATTCCTAAGTTGCTTTTAAGTTCTATTATTAAAAAAAATAATATTTTTATTAACAAGAATAAAAATAAAAAACTCAAGCAATTTAAAAAAGCAATTTAAACAAAAGCTTTTTATGACATTAAAAACTTTTGCTTAAATTTGAGGGAAATTAAAAACTTTTATTATTTAATACAAATGTTTTCTTGGCAAAAATAAAAACTATTGTCAGAGGATTATTAATGGTGAGCTTTTATTTCAATAGTCAACTTAAAAATAGTTGAGACTTAAACAAAAGTTTTTTTTAGTAAAGCTTTTTTATTAAAGTTTTTTTTTAGTTAAAATAAAAAATTAAAAGGATTATTAATGTTGAGCTTTTTTTTGTATAGTAAACTTAAAAGTAGTTTAGGATTAAAAATAACTTTTTTTAAAGCTTTTTTATTAAAATTTTATTTAGTTAAAAATAAAAGATACTTTAAGATAATATCTATTTCATCAACTCACCTCTGCTTTAATTTTTCTCGATACACTTTCCTCGCTGCCCGCATAGAAAGCATACAATTTTGCACTATAGGGTGCTTCCAATGTCACATAATTACCCTTAAGAGTGACATTTATAGCAGTACCAGGCCATAATTTAGTATTCACTGATTTGGTTTCAACACGTTTTTCGCTATGTTTTAAAGCCCAATTGATTTCTGCAGGTTTGGAAGCATCATTTTCGAAAACTTTAGTAGGCAAGCCACGGGCAACACCTTCATGAGAACCCCAGTATTGAACATGATCAAAATCATAAGTTAAAGCGGTTTCCACAACGCTATACTTATCACCAGTGTTAGCCAAGACACCAAAAGCTAAAATCAAATTCATTAGTAAACATTTTTCTTCTTATTCTTAATTTAATAATTCCCAAAAAAAAAAAAAAAAACTCACCTAATTCGGTAATATTTTCTCTCATATCCAAACGTATTTGATCTAAACGAATTTCTTTTAATTCATAACGAAAGGGTTCTGTTTCCACCAACACCTCACCCTCATCATAATCCTTATCAACATTCGATTCCATTACTTTAATTTTACCCAAACCCACAGGATCCAAACGTCCCAAGTTGAAATCAGCACCCTGTTGTTGTTCACCTTCGGCAGCATTACTTTCCGTTTGTGGTGCTTTGTGTCGGGCAATATAAGCATCTTCTCCAATACGTATAGCTCCTACAGGCACGCCCACATTAAATTTACGCCAATGTTTCCAGGAAACTTTACCCAAATGACCCTTATTGATTAAGACATCGAAATTCTTATATTTCATATTTTTATAATGAGATGCTTTGCAGATATGAGATTGTTGAATTTTCTCCGTATGACCAATGGTGCCAACACCATCAATATTCACCCGACACACATAAATGGGATAATGTTCTTCTTCGGTAATATATTTACCACCTTCGACGGCGTATTGTAATTGTTTGGGATCTTTGAGATCATATGTTTCCCATACTAGAGTACTGGAGGTAACCAACTGACCCAATAGTGTGGAGGCATTTTTATATGTTTGCACAGAATGGACGGCAGCTTGGCTGGTAGTTACGAAAAGGAAGAATGCTATTGTTAAGGAGTATATGTTAGGACTCAGAAATCTGGATAATCTCGGTGGTTTTTTATTTGAAGACAACATTTTTCTGTGTGAGAGTGTGTGTGTGTGTGTTTTTTTAGTTTTTGGTAACAAGGGACGGGCAGGAAGGTTAAAGGAACTGTAATAAAATAAAGAAAAATAAATTAAAGTTTAGTTTAATATATAAAAAGTTTTAAATGGAATTAAAAACACAAATATATAGATCCTACTATTTCACAACTTTCAAAATAGCTTAAACATTTTTTTCAAAACTTATTTATTAAAAAGCTTTTATTTTTCGTAAATTGTGCTTTATGCTATTTGATTCTTCAGTACATACTTCTCCAACTTTTAATAAAAATTGTGTGTCATAAAAGCTTTCTGCTTTAAAAAAAAAGTCAAAGCTGCATGAGACTAAAATTGTTTATATATAAGTTTTTTATATAATTATTGCTCAAAAAAGAGAGTTAATTAAAAAAGCTTTATTCATACAAAATGTTAAAGACACTTAATTAGACTTTTGATTATAAATTGATTATAAATAATATTTAAGAAAATCTTTCAAAGTTTAAAGATTAAACATTTTTAAAAAATGTCTCTTATATATTCTTTTTAGTCTCTACTGTCGTAAGAAGCTATTCGAGCTTTTTTTAAATATTATAATAATTAAAGGATTTTTTTCAGTTTCATAAATAAAGCTTTTAGTAGTTTCCTTAAAGAACAAATATATTTAGTCAACAATTGCAAAAGCTTTCAAAATACAATTTTCGAAATCAGGTTGAAAATTTTATTATGAATAAGGCAATAACTTTTATTTAAAAAAAAGCTTTTCTAATTAACACTCTTTTTCAAAATCCTTTTAGATAAAAGGAATACATGTATATCTAAGATTTTTATAAAAAGCTTAAGAAAAAATAGAAAAATTTTGTGAAAAGTTATTTCATATTTTAAAAAGCTTTTCTACTTAGCATTCTGATGTTTCTTTTATAACATTTTTGGAGAAAAAAAAAACAATTTTAAAGCTTTGAAAACATTAAATGAAAGCTCTAGAAGCTTTGAAAAAAACTTCGCTTAAACAAAGTTTTTTTTTTAAATTTACAAACAAAACTTTTAGCAACTTTATGAAAAAATTTAAAAGCTTTCAAAAAAGCTTTCTTATAAAAAGTTTAAAAGCTTGTCTATCAAAAATATTTAAATATATTTAAGGAAAACTTTTATAAGAAATTATTCTAAAATTTTTAGAAAAAGTTTAAGAAGCTTAAAACATTGCATTAAGTAAGTTTCTTAAAGAAAAAATATGATATTTTTAAAGAAAGACACTGTATATCTCTTTGAGAAAAGAACCAATTTGAAAGCTTTGAAAACTATAAAGGAAAGCTATAGATGCTTTGGAAATTTAAAGAGCTTCGCTTAAACAAAGTTTTTAAATTTTCAAACAAAATATTTATATATTTATGGAAAACTTTTCTAAAATTTTTAAAGAAAGTTTTAGAAGCTTAAAAAAACTCAGTTTCTTAAAAAATATGTTGTTTTTTAAGAAAGATTCTATTAGTTTTTCCCAGTGAGAATTTTCTAAAACTTTTTTAAACTTTTAGAGAAAAAGATTTTAAAATTTCTTTAAACTTTGAAAACTTAAAAAAAATATTAGAAGCTTTAGTGTTTTGTTATGAAAAGTTTAAAAGCTGAGTTCAAAAACAATTGTTAATAATTCTTTAATAATATGTTTTAGTTTTTGCTTATTGAAAGCTTTCTTACTTAAACCATCAGAGCTTTCAAACGAAATTTTTAGTAACTTTAAGAAAAACGTTAAAAACTTTTAAAATAGCTTTCTTATAAAAAGTTTCAAAGTTTTTCTATTAAAAATATTTAAATATATTTCAGGAAAACTTTATAAGAAGTTATTATAAAAAGGAAATGTTATAGAAGCTTAAAAGAATTAACTCAGTTTCTTAAAAATATGTTATTTTTTAACAAAGATTCTATATTTTTTACTTAGTGTGGCTTTATAAAACTTTTTTTAACTTTTAGAGAAAAAGATTTTAGATTTTCTTAAACTTTGATATTTTTAAGAAATTATTAGAAGCTTTGAAAAAGCTTTATTATGAAAAGTTTAAAAGCTGAGTTCAAAAACAATTATTAATATTTTTAATAATATTTTTTAGCTCTTGATAATTGAAAGCTTTTTTACTTAAGCTTTCAGAGCTTTTTAAGCTTTTTGAAAGGAAAGATTTTAGAAATTTTTTAATTTTTAAATATCTTAGAAGCTTAATAAAAGTTTCTTGAAAAAAAATAAATAAATAAATAAATAAATAAATAATTTTCTTACAATATTTTTTAAATTAATTTTAAAAAATTCGTTGTGTTTTAAAGAAAAAAATTGGTTATTAAGGTCACTTTTGTTCTCACTTTTAATGTAAAATAGTTAATGATTTTTTTTAGGAAATTTCTATAAAATTCTTAGAGTATTGATTGAGAATATATTAAGGATAGCTTTTAAAAATATTTGATGAATAGAGAAGATTAGGTTTTACTTAGAAATAATGAAAAACTATTGAAAAGCTACAATATTTAATGAAATTCTGAATACGGGAACGCATTTTGGTATATCTGAGTAGTACTGAATAGAGCTTTTGAATATGGACAAAAAAACTGTTAAGTGATATGTTTATGTATCGAAGTTTTTAAATGATTTTTAAGAAAATCTATTATAGATTTATTAAATAATGTATCCATAATACTGCCTTTAAGCTTTTGTAACTTTCTTAAAAAGTAATTGAAACTGTTTTAAGCTAATTAAACTATGATCAAAAGTATTGTCAAAAAAATTTACAATATTAAAAAAGCTTTAAACTATTTTTCTATTCACATATTATCCTTTTGAATACTTTAACAATTTTAAGCTTTAATAACATAAATCTAATTTATGTGAAGTATATTTCAAAGCTTTATTTCTTTATTTTCTAAAAGCTTATTGTTAATTACAGTTAAAACTTATTTTCCATTTTATTCCATTTTCGCTTAATTATTCATTTCATTCACTAGAAATACTTTTACTTAATTGACTATTTTTCGTTTTTAATTTACGTTTGATATAACTTGTCATTTCAATAAACCGGCGTCAAAAGATTTAATCAACAAATCAAATAACCAACCAGGATAATATGAAACCATTTAGACATGCATATACTTGTCTATTTAGTTTTTTTTTTCCTTTGTCTCAACTTAAGTGGAAAACAAATTCAATTTCAATAAACAAGTATGTAAATTGAAGAGAGAGAGAAAAAAAACAAGAGAAAAATAGTTGACCACAAGTTTCGATAACAAACTAAAAGCACTTTACTTAACTAAAGTATTTCTCTAGCACAAGGATTTACATAGTAGAAAATAATCCTTAAGCCAGAGAAATATCAACTTCTTTAGGAAACTGTAAGCAAAAGTAAATTAACATGATGATGATGATTATTATCATCATCTTCATTATACATTTTTAGGACAATGATGTTTTAACGGAAGTTAAACAACAGCTGATGATGAAAGACAATAGTTTACAAATGAACACATACATACTAGCACTCACTAATTTAAAAACCACACATACTGGCATACATACATACATACAATGTATGTAAGTGGGTGTAATGGCCGAAAAAGGATATGAATATATTTTTCTATATATATAACTTTTAACACTTGTTTTTAAGGCTATCAGTATTATATATCCTTGTGGTATTATATTAAGTCATAAAGAAAAAAAATTAGCAAATATTTTCATTCAAAAAAAGACTATTAGTCCTTTTTATGTATCTAGTGTAGGGTCATTTACATGTCTATGTTTGTTATTGATAAAAACTAATGACCCAATGTTTAAATTTTTGTTTAATTCCTCTCTTACCTTACAACGACTTTGTGTACATAAAATAGTACACATCTCTCTTTTTTTGGTGTTGTTGTTATATGCAGATGACATAGACATAGAGTTCACTTCCATATACTATGACACTAACTATAGGATTTCATTAAATATTTGTTTAGTATTTTGTCCTCTACATGTGTTTTACACTTTTTACACAATTTTCATTTAAAATTGTAAAATTGTTGTATTAGTATTGATGTTGTTGTCATCATTATTTGTTGTCCTTCGAAACTTTATATATCATGTGTCCTTAGAAAAATGTTCTATGAGTGTGTGTGTGTGTGTAATTGAAAGCGTCTGCATATGGCCAAAGTTAATATTTATAGTTGTCATTTGTTGTCGAGTTGCAAAAAAAAAAATATGTATATAAAAGCTTTTATTTTTGATATTCTAGAAATAAAGGAAAAAAAATGAGTCTTTACAAACAGACTTATGTCACTTGAGTGGTTTCTATGGTATATGTTAAAGGCAGGGATGGAAAAAGAGGGATTTCCAAATTGAATCGAAAATCTTTTTATAAGAGAATAATCTAATTTGAAAAAAAAAAGAAATAATAATAAACTAATTTATAGTTTTTAAACCTCCGTCATGCACATGTTCCGATAGTTACGTACATAGTGCATGTATCTGGTCAGATACACTATGTATTTCAGTACATTTATATGAAAAATATGCTATTTTAGTGATAATATTACATTATTATATTGTTATCACGGCAGGAAGATATATATTTTCTATTTTTTTGTTCTTAGTACATGCTAAACCTCCTACCCGTGCAAAAAAAAAAAAAAAAAAAATCGTTTTTTAAAAATTTCACTTTGTAATTTATTCGTGAAAAAAATTTCTTTCGTTGAAATTTAAAAAATTTTTAAAATATATAAATTTTTTTTTAATTCTGAGTTTTTATTAAACATTTAGCTAATCGACTTTTTTTAATAAAGATGAAGCTTAAGAATACAGAATATTGGTCGATGCTATCATTTACATGAATTTATTCACTTTTGGGTGATTCCTGAAATATGGCCTTATACGGGAACTATAGTAAATTACGGATCGATCTTTGTAAAATTTTATAGTATCATTATGTTTATATAAAACTTATTTTTGTCGCGTATTAAAATGATACTAACATTTTAATGAGATTTATGTCTGATAAAGTGATTTTCTCAAAAGGGGTTTATACGGGGGATATGGTCAATTATGAATCGATCTTTCTGAAAACAGACTTAAGCTTATATAAAACTTATATGTGCCAAATTTCATTAAAATATTGCTGTATATAAAGTATTTATGATCGTTAAACCCTTTTCGGAAGGACATTTCCATGGGGGCTAGGAGAAATAATGTACCGATCATAAACAATTTCAATAGGCTTCTTCCCTGAACTATAAAAAACCAGTGTGCCAAATGTCCTTAATTTTTGTTCAAAATTGCGACCTGTAGTTTGATTAAAAAGTTTACATGGACGGTCAGACGGACGGACATCGTTAAATCGACTCAGAAAGTGATTCTAAGCCGATTGGTATAAATTAATGTGGGTCTTAGACCAATATTTTTGGGTGTTACAAACATCAGCACAAACGCATAATACCGTCCCCACCTATGGTGGTGTAGGGTATAAAAGAAACTTTAAAAATTTGAAAAATTTCCACGAAATCTTTTTTTTCCCCGAAGAAATCTACAAAGTGAAATTAAAAAAAAATTAATTTTTTTATAAAGAAAATTTTTTTAAAGAAACTAAAAAAAAACACAAATAAATTTGAATTAAAAATGTAAAAAAATAAATTTTCCGTAAATAATGAATTTTTAAAAAGTATAATTTTAAAATTTTTCTTAGTATTATTCTCAAAAATTTGCTAAATTTGTTTTTTTTTTTCTATAATATTTCTTCTGTTATTTCATTTCATTATGGAAAATTCTTTTTGTGAAATAAAATTTGAAAACTATTGAAAATTCTTTTCGGGAATTTTTGTTTGTATAAAACTTTTAGTACTTTTTTCTTACTTAATTTTTTTTAATTTGTGAATTTTTCATTCATTTAATGAAATCAATTTGAAAATTCATGACATCAGATTTTAAAATTGAAATTTTTTTTCATAATTTTTTAATTCTTTAATAAAATTTCAGTTTTTTTTGTCGATTTCTTTTCGGAAAATTGATATTTTAATTTTATTATTATTATTATTATTATTATTATTATTATTTTAATATTGTTCTTGAAAATTAAAAATTATTCTTTTGTGAATTAAATTGTTAAAATTCTGTTCGTGAAATCAATTTTCAAAATTCTTTTCATGAAATTATTGATTTTTTATTAATATTTTTTTTTTTTAATTTTGATTATTCTCATAAAAATTAATCTTTTCCTTTAAGAAAAAAATCAAAACCAATAATTTTAATGCTTTTTTTATTTCACAGTTTCCTTTTTTAAAATTATTTTCGAAAATTCAGTATTTGCTTAAAGTTTGTTTTTGGCATTTTATAATATTTCACTATTTTTTTTTTTTATTATTTTTTATTTTAGTTATATATTGAAAATTCTTTTCAAGAAATCAATTATGAAAAATTCTTTCCATGAAATCAATTATTAAAAATTCATTTCGTGAACACAATTTTTAAAATGATCGAAAATTCTTTTCGTGAAATTATATTTCTTTTTAAAGAATTTCTGTGAGTTTTTCTTTAAAAATGCGTTTTTTAATATGTTGACTGTTCACTTAAAAATTGATCTTTTCGTTAAAAATAATAATAATAATAATAATAATAATTTTATTAATTAAAATTTTTATTTATTTTATTAATGTTATTTTAAAAAATGTAGTAACTGATAAAAATTATTTCTTTATAATATTTTATTATTTATTTTATTATTGAAAATTCTTTTCATGAAATCAATTATAAAAAATTCATTTCGTGAAATCAATTTTAAAAAATAATTGAAAATTCGTTTCATAAAATTATATATTTTTTTAAGAATTTCTGTAATTTTTTTAATATTTTGACTCTTCACTTAGAAATTTATCTATCCTTTAAAAAAATAAAAAATAAAAATTTTGATTTTATAAATTTAAATTTGTATTTTTTTTTTTTAATGTTATTTGCAAAAAATTCAGTAACAGTAAAATTCGTTTCGTGAAAGAAAAATTTGCAAATTAAATTTTTTAAGAAAATTCAGCTTTTTATTCAAGATTTTCTGGTTGATAATACAGATTTATAATTAAAATTTAATGATTTTCAATAGAAATAAGTTTTTAGAGAAAATATTTTTGAGCCAAAAAATTTTTTGGTTCCAAAATTTTTAAAACTATTATTTTTTTATGATCATTTTTTTTTTTTGCGAAAATATGTCAAAATATCGGGTTTGATGATGGATGAGATTTTGTTTAAATAATTAAAATTTTTAATATATTTTTTTTTTATTTTATATTTTATTTACTACAAATATGATTTTAAAATGTGATTGATTTTCATTCATTTTTTATTTTAATTTTTAATTAAATTTTAAGTTTTTCACTATTTTTTTTTTATATTAATGCTGGAAAGTCTGTTAACTTATATTTGCTATTTTGAATTTGAGTTTTTAGAGATTATTCAGTATTTTAGTGAAAATTCAATTATTTGTCGAGAATTTAGTTTTTGTTATTTTTAGTTTTTTTTTTTTCGGTTTTTCATGATTTTTATTTTTATAAAAAAATTTATTATTTTATATCAAGATAGATTTTTGGTTTATCAAAATTTCGCTTTCTGCTAAAAATTAAAAATTAAATTTTAATGGTATAATTTTGTTGTTTAAAATAAATTTTAAATAACAAAAATTTATCCCTTTAAATCTGCCTTATTTTATAAAAAAAAAAAATAATAATAACTACTGAATTTTCCATACCTGATCTTGTTTACTACTTCATACAACACAAGTGTAAGTAGTTAATGTTTTTGTTGTTTTTTTTTCGCATACATCATACAAGTACTTTAGTATTTATACTTGTTGGTTGTCATAAGGACCTCTTGTTTTTTTCTTTTTCATTTTTTTTTCTTAAATGTTAAAAACAGCATTTTAGTTTTTAAAAGAAAAAATCATTCTATAAAAGAAAAATCTTAAATATATATTAAACAAAAGAAATCTTTCTTATCAGAAAATTCCTTGATGATTATATCTTTTTTCTTTTAAAACAAAAACTAGATTTCGGATTTAATTGCTTAAAATCCTAATGTATTTAAAGCAAATTCTCTTTTGTCTTTTACTTTATTTAAAATATATAATAAAAGTTAAAAAAATAAATTTAGTTTTAATTTGACACTTTATTTGTAAAACCTACCCACTGTTTATTTTCAAATAAATTAAATTCCCTAAAAAAATTCCAAAAAGCGGCTAATTACAAATTATTTGTTTAAAATCAATTTTAAAATTTATATTCCTAATATAGTTCAAAAAAAACAAAGCGCTTAGATTAAAAGAAATTAATAACGACATAATCTAGCATTTTTAGATCTTTAAGATAAATAAACATTATCACTTTATACTAAAGTTAAAACACGTTTGGAATTTTAAATAAATCCGCCCCTAAAACAAGCCTATAATAATGAGAACAAAACTTTGTTTTTTTTTTTTTTTGTCGGTCTATTTAACTATTTATCCAAATG
>MINK01173778.1:0-16385 GCA_001735545.1 Phormia regina | reverse complement strand
CATAACTATTGAATACACATTTTTGTTTATAAGTTCAGTAGTTTGTTAATAGGCAAACGTAATAGTTGTGTGCAATAAGTAGAATAAACAGAACGAATATTTGTGAAAATAAAACGCATATAAATATATAGATTATTAAATCTTCAAGTGGTATAGAAACTTTTGTGTTCAAACGAAGGGTTTGATTTATTTCATGTAAAGAAGTCATAAGAGACGAAGCAGTTTGAATCTGGAAGCGGTAAGATGCCTTCTTCCTTCCATAAAATGCATCGAAAGTTATCAAAAATTTAATTAAATTTATTTTATTTTTATATACACATTTTACATTTTCTTTCATGTTTTTTTTTTAAGAGCTGTCAATTTATTTGAATAATAAATTTAAACCAATTAAAAATAAATTATGATGATAAAATGGGATCATGTATATGATAAAATGGGAACATTAAATGATAAAATTTGTATGTATATGATAAAATAGGATAAAAAATGTTACGAATATGATTAAACCGAGTCATTAAATGATAAGAAAATTATTGAATAGAATCAGAATAATGATTACATACAAATATACTTATTGTAACCTGGAATCATATATTACAATCAAAGTATGTTGCTCTTAGTTTATGGTTTATGTGTAAATTTTTTTGGCGATTTTTTTTTTTTTTAATTTTCATAATTTCCAAAAAAAAATCGTTTTATATTTCAAATTGTACTAAGCAACATATAAAGCTAGCATTTTTTAATATTCGATTTTTGAATATGATATTTATCAATGGAAAATTTTGAAACTAAATATTACAAACATAAATTTGTTTGGAAATATTTAAATTTGTTCAATGACTTTCACGAATAATTTAACAAACATTGTTTAATAACAAACTCAACAACAATCCCTACAACTAATTAAAACAAATCATACTTTCAAATAAATTCTATAAATTTAGAACATAAGTTTGTATTTCAATACAATTGTAGATACCAAATAAAATTATTTGTATTCAAAAATAAAAAAAAAAGTGAAGGGCATTGTCATTATTCTAAATTTCTCATAATTCTTTTGATAATTATTTAAATTACTTTAAATAATTATCAAAAAAATAAAGATGAATCTAAAAAATTTTAAAAAATTTTGATTTTACTTATATATAAACAAATTAAAAAATAAATTATTTCGACTATAATACTAAATAGTTAAACAAAATATATTGTTGATTTTATTAAATTTTATGATCATAATTAAACATTTTTAGGTATTAATGATGAGGCAGTAATTTTGTATATAAAAACTGATTTTAATTTTTTTATTATTATTACTTTTTTTTTTTGAAATAATTATACGCTTATTTAGCATAATAAATTTCAATTTTGCAATAATTTATCAACATTTACACTCTTATATACTTATGTGAATGTATATTTAGTGTAAATATTATTATATGTAAACCTGCTTACACCGTTGAATTTTGTTGTTGGCTTTTACCTTTTAAGAGAATAAAAAAAGTCAATAATTTTGTTTATAAATAATTAACAAAATATTTATATACAATACTAGTGTAAATTTGTGTTACTAACTAACTTACTTAGTAGTTATGATTAAAAAAATAGCAAAAGTTGTTTTACTATAATAGCATAGAAATATTTTTATTATAAGTACATATGTTTATTAGGGAGGCGCAGTTTACTTGGTAGAATAATAGTTTAATAGTTTTATATTTAACTATAGGATAAAATTAATTAAAAATTTTAGTATGGTATACAGACAAAATTTTTAACCTCTTTTTCTCAATTAAAATTACATTAAAATTAAGTAAAAACAAATAAAATTTGAAAATTTTTTTTACATCAATTCATTAAAGGTGCAAATTAAAAAAAAAAAATAATAAAATAAAACTTTCATTAGTTCAATTCTGCAATTAATTAAATACGTCCATCAATAAAAAGAATTGTTATTGTATCATATGACACTTTTTTGAAGGAATAAAATTAAAGGAGTCCAAAATTACTTTAATAAAATGCCTATAAATATTTATTAATTACACTGTGATTGAAATGATTATACAATTATAAATGGATTTCAATTTCGAAGTTGTTTATATTAACAAAATTTTTAGTTTAATTTACTACAATAAACAAAATGATATTAATTATATGAAAGAAAATTATTTTAGTTATATTTCAATTAATTTTTTTAAATCATATTAAGTGTTTAATTAGTTATAGAATTGAATTAATAAAATTTTTATTTGAATTAATGCAAACATTCAATAATTAATTCAAATAAAAATTTTATTAATTCAATTCCATAACTAATTAAACTAATTAAATCAATAAAAACTTATGTATTTGATTATTTTTATTCATTAGAAAAAAAATTAAATATTTCAATGCAGGTACATCAAACTAATTAAAATAAAATAAATCTCGAAATTTAATTGGGGGAAATTAAACTTGGTACATACATTTATGGCAACTACAAATTGACACCTAACTTGTTACTAAAGTTCCAATTGAGAACCAGTTGACACAAAAGCATTAACTACTTATCAGTGGAGAGTCAATTTATAACGTTACTTCATTGACTGAGTAGTTAGCGTTGGAGGCTATAAAATATAACATACATTAGATAAATATGGGTTCGAAATGAACCTGTCCTCTTGGACCAGTCCTGTGATTTAACCTGTTATCTATCTCAAGGGGCTAATTAGCTACTTCCAATGACAATACATGTAAAAGTGACAGGTTGCTCTCATATAAAGTTCTGAACAGGGACCGATCATTAGCCATGAGAACATGTCACGTAATTAGTTTTGAATCCGTCCACTTTACTCTAGGGATGGAGTAAGTTATTTAGATAATGTGTAAGAAATAAATATTAGTTTGGCAACTAAAGTTTTTCATAATATTTTATTAAAATTCAAAAAACTTTAATAAAATATATATAGAAAGCTTATAACCCAAGATCTTCCACAGTGCGATGGGGTGCCCACTTTGTTAAGTGTTGTTACAAATGCGATTTTTTTTCTGTCCCTGTTATATTTAAAATACATGAATTTTAATATAGTTATGTCAAGATTTATCGTATTTAAAGAAATCATTTTATGTAAAAAAAATAATAAAAAAATATAGTTGTCAATGCTGTAATATATTTAATCTAAACTTTCTTGTATTAACTAGTTTGCTGTAGCTATTTACCCATATATAAAAATTATTCATAAAAAAGTATTTTAAATGACACACATATTTTTTACATAAACGTCATCAACTGTATTAAAAGTATTTCATAAAATAATTTAAACAAAAATCCAACGCACACTTATTAGCAAAAATCGACAAAAAATAAAAACGTTAGCAGAAAAGCAAAACTTATTGGAGAGGTGTCTCAAAAATGTAACACTATTGCTGTTAAGGTCGTTAAGATATTTATATTAGCAGGAAAATAATTATAGCAAACCTATTTTTAAGAATCAAAAACTCTTTAAAATATTAAAGGAAAAAAATAATTTAATTTATATTGTATAGAGCAACTTATTTAACTATAATTGTTTTAAATATTATTTAATTTTAAATTTCCGTAAATGATTTCTTTTGCTCTCATTTTTTTTCTACTCTCAAAATGTTACTCAGTATTTTTAATTACATTTTTTTTATATTTTTTGACTGTAACTTAAAATACAATCTTTTTCATCTGAGCAGACCACTAATAAAAGTAACAAATTTGTGGTGATTTTATATTTATTTTTGCAATATTTTTTCTTTATTAGTTTTATTTTTTTTCTATGTTTTGACAAAAATTTACATAATTATAGCACGAAAATATCTTTGTATTAATTTAGTTTTGCTTGATTTGGTTTTTTTGTTAAATATTTTTGAATTTTTTTGGTTATCTTTTGTTTCCAATTCATTAATCTTTTGTGCATGCTTTTGGTGATTTTTTAAAACTTAACATTTTCTTAGCATTTGAACTTTTACGACAGGTTATTTTTATCGTCAAGTTATTAAGCCAACCAAACATCAATTCCAACATCTGTCTATTAGTATAAGTGAGACTAATACGACAAAGTCATTTAATCTCTTGCTTTTGCACTTTTGCTTTTCATATTTTATACAAATTTGCCATAGGTCAGGTTTTGTTGGCTTTTTATATTATGACAAATCAAAAAAGATTTTTGTATTATTTATATTTTTTGGCCTATATTGTCAGATTTTCAATTTTGTTTAGCTTATTAAATTTAGGTGATAACATTTTGATCAGTTGTCGGATTAAAAAAAGACCCTGAATTCTATTGATACTCTGGTATACAAATATTTCTTTATTACTTATTTGTGAGATACTTTTTAGTGTTAAAGTCATAAAATCGAAAATAGTACTGTGTTGAATACTAATCAAGTAAATGGTAAGGAAATAAAATAAAGCTAGAGAATGTTATGCAAAATGTTTTTATAGTGTTAGGTCAGTTTTTAAGACCTACTCACAGAAATATAGTGAAAAATATCCAAAATAAATGAATAAATCGAAAAAATATTTCATTTGCAATATAACCCTTATGATAAAAGTGATAAATTATAATTTTAAAACAATTTAAATTTTAAAAATTTTAGAAAAATTAAGTTTCGTTAACGTCGTATAACTGTGACTCAAGAACAATTTATAAAAGAAAATTTTTATACTTCTTATACATTTTAAGTTTTTTACTAAATATTATTCAAAAATATAAATAATAGGTCTCCTTTACGTATTCTTATAAATTTAGAATTCGTTTAATTAAATTAAAATTTTATTATAAGGACGTATAAGTTGAAAATAATAATAAATATTTAATTCAAATCATAATATCGTTTTTATATTGTTAACATTGATCATGTTATGATTATTTTCTTATTACGATCGGGTCATAACATGATCATTGATTAAATTTTGCACTTCGAATTTATATCTTTAAGATCAGGAAATTATTATATTTATTTTACAATTTATTTTTTTCAACTACACAGGATTACAAAATAAAAAAATATATAAAGCTGGATAATTTTGTCATTATAATGCTAGGAAACCCTGATCCAGTAGTACGGAATTTCTCATTAGTACTAATTGAATTTTTATGCCCGTTTCCACCATAGTGGATAAGAGTATAAAAACGTTCAGAGTCGATTTAACAATGTTTGTCCGTTTTTTCGTATGGCTGGCTGTCTCTCCGTGTAAACCTTGTGAACAAAGTACAGGTCGCAATTTCGAACATATCTCGATAAAATTTATCTCGAACATTTATTTTGCCACTAAAACGAAGCCAATTGAAATTGGTTATGTTCGGTGGAATATTTAATTTAGATCCATACAATTGTCCTCCTGGAATAGCCTTATATCAACCTTAATTTCGGATTAAATTTGACGTTTATGTTTTTTTCCTCTAACCATTATCATAAAAATTATTCGAAACTTTAAAACTTTTAAAAATAACTTAAAAAAGTAAATTGTTTTCAAAAAGCTACTAAGCTAGCATTTAACAGCGTTTATTTTAGATATAAATACCTAAATTCAATTGAAATATATATGGCTTTTAGTGAAATATTAAAAAGAAAAATATAAATATTAACAATTAGACAGTTTAAATATATAAATCAAAAGTATTGTTCAATTACTTATTACCAAATACTAAAAAGTAACTGCTAAAAAAAAAATAACTAAACTACACATAAAATTAAAAATAAAACTTTTACAAAACTTAAAACATAAAACAAATACAAAACAATAAAGGTTAATAATGGAAAAAAAACTTAAAATTTAAACGCATGAATGAAAACAGTCAACAGATTTAAAAAACAATGAACCGATATAAATTTTATGTTTGAACAAAGTATAAAGTTGAACAGAACCATTATTAACGTCTTGTTAAACATTTGAAGAAGATAAAGAACAAAATAAACAAAATAAAAATAGAAATAAAAATAAAAACAAAAACAATATCAATGAAGCAAGAAATCAAACTGCTACGGCTACATACTTTTTTTTAACAAGTTTGTTGCTTAAGTCTTTTGTTTTGCTTAGAAGTTCAAATGAAATTTATTAAGCTACTATTATATTTTATTAAATATTTAATAAAAAAAAAATACATTTAATATTACTTACATTTCATTTTATTATATTTTTAAGCATAAAATTTTATAGTTAATGACTTTGTTTTAAATCTCATTATTTTGATATATTTTTTATATATTATTTTTTGCTTTAGAGCGTCTCTAAGTTTTTACTTGCTGCTGTTTGCTTATTTGATGAGCTATCTTATATTACCACATATTACTTATTATGATTATACGTATAAATTTACATAATTTTTGCTTTGATTGGTTTTTTGTTTATATGATTAACATCTTTAAAACTGTATACATTTTTTTTATTTATCTTATGGTTTCTTTTTATTTTGTTTTTTTTTTATACCATTTATATACATATACTTTTTCTTAATCATCTTATGGGAAATAATTCCAAAACTGTTGTTGTTTCACGATTTATTTTCTGCTTCAAAAATAAGAGTGAAAAAAGTTGTTAATCAAGAAAGCAAATTTGCAAAAATGTAAGTCAATGTCAAAGTAAAAAAAAAAAAGAAATGCTAAAAATATACATATGTATACAGGGTTTAGCTCTAGGGCATGTTATTTGAGAATATATTTTTTTAAAGGCATTTAAATTTTTTCCTATCATAATTTCAGATCTTATACAATAAGCCATATTTCTAACAATTTTATGGCCTATAATAACATATTAAAAATCATTAAATTTGTTTTAAAAGAGTATTGAAAATGTATATAAAATTGTAGCACCCTTTAATATTTATTTACCTTTTGTTATTGCAACAAAAAAAACTTGTTGTAAAGACANNAAAAAAAAAAAAAAAAAACTTGTTGTAAAGACAACATATTTTGAATTATATATATATTTATACAAATTTAAACCATAAAATTATGCATGCTTTAATAATTTGCTAATAAATTTTGAATTAACTGGTATTCATTCATAATTTATTTATATTTATTCACAAATATATATAAAATAGAATTTATTTTATTACATTGCTTTTGTTTCATAAGATTTTTCACTCAATTCGGATACAGGATATTAATAAGTACTTTAATGATAAATCGCCATTTCATAGTGGGGTAGAATCAAACATTTTTGGAAATAAATTTGTAAGTTCCAATCCGCTGATTGTAGGACTGCACAATGTTAAGTTTGGAAGGGGTAACTAATAAACCTCTCAGGAACGGGTCTAAAAAGAATAAAGTTAAAGTACCTCTCGCCGAATTTCAAATATTTTAATATATTATTTTACGCTCTTTATCTCTTTTAGTTTTCGAGTTATTTGCTTTTAAAATTTTAAGTGTATAAATGTAGCAAGATTGTGGTTTATTTCCAACAGATTTTATTAAATTTTTTAGAACAAAATAATTTATTGGTTAAAGAAATTTTGAATTCGATATCTTCACCGAGTTCAAAAATAAACTATTTTGAAAATTGCAATAATTTTTTGGGATTTTTTTAATGAAAGAAATCTATAATATTTTTTCTTTATAATAATTTTATACTATTCTAAAAAGTATATTCACAGAGATGATAATAAAATAGAAAACAATTCAACTCAATCATTATGTTTATACTAAGACTCATATATATTTATGAACTTTTAGGTGGTTTTGAACCGATGTTCCCACATAGCAAATTTCATTAAAATATCTTCAAAATTACGAGCTGTACTTTGTGCACAAAGTTTACATGGAAAGCCAAGCAGACGGACGGACGTGGATAGATCGATTTAAAAAGTGATTCAGTGTCGATTGGTATACTTTACGTTGAGAGTTGGATAATTATTTCAATGCATTACAAATATCAGCACAAACGCAAAATACCCCAACTATCTATGGTGGTGTAGGGTATAAAAACCCATAATAAAAATAAATAATTTGTTCCCCAATTCAATGATTTTAACATATTTTCAAAGATAAGGACTCATATATCGAGGACTTATATCCAATATTGGCGTCATGAAAAGCACCATTGTTCAGGAGAATATAAAAACTGTTTATTTCCCTGATTTTTCAATATTTTGCAATTTCGTAAAAGACGAGTTCTTAATATTACGCCTACTAAACCTGGACCATTTTTAATCGTTAGAAATTTCAAATAAAATGTGTTCAAAATTAAAATTATAAATAAAATTTTTGAATTTTTTGAACCAATTAAAATTGTATTGAATTGCATATCAACTTAATACAATTTTAATTGGTTCAAAAAATTAAAAAAAAATTTATTTATAATTTTAATTTTGAAATTGCATATCAACAACTCAAAAATTATTAAAACCTTTAAAGGCGATGTTTATTGCACTTTTTATCTAATTATTTTTTTTAAGAAACTGCGTTGGGTATCTAACATTTTTAAACAAAACGTTTAAAAATGTTCAAATCGTTAAGCAAATTCTCATTATTTATCAACTTTTATTTTTACATTTCTTTGAAAATCAAACAAAAACTTGCCTTAAAAATATATTGTTTGTAGATATCCCAAAAAAAGTGAAAATATACTGTTTGAATTAACCTTTGAGTGCAAAATTAACACTATATATAAAAACCAGAAAACTAAAGAGTCTGATGCAAAAAAAAATGTAAATGTAAATGTGCGTGAGGCCCGATTTGAATATTATCCCTCGATAAGTTTAATAACGAAAATTTCAAATGATTTTGTTTTAAAGCCTACTATGTTTGAATGCCTTTACTGGCTTAATTTCTAATTGCCTTATATTTATGCTAAAAATATTAAGATCTTTACCTAGCAATTGAAATAAAATATTAAATTGCTTTAGGAAATTATAATATTTTTATGAAATTAGGATTAGATGTGGTATATTTTTAGTTATATCTAGCGTTACCCTTTGTAATTTTATTACAGTTCTCTTCCTAATCATATTAATTTTTTTTAACACAATTTCACTTTTAGTATTTAAAACTCATGAATGCATTTGAAATTCTTACGATATTTTCAAAAACCTTTATAAATATTTACAATTTCCCACCTTAAATCAATAACTTAACTGATATAATCGTTTTAACAAAAAATATATATATATTTTTTTTATTATTCAATTTCAATCGGAACTAATTACCTACTAAGTAGTATATTACTAATATTAAATAGTTATTATTAGATTAGAAGTATTTTGTTTTGTAAATACTTTTTTGCTAATGTAATTAAATGTATTTTTTTTATATAAAATGATTACATCAATTACAAATACTTAAGGGTTTTTGCTATTTTAGTCTATTAATTTACACAAGACAATAATAAATACAAAAATCTAAACAACAGCAACAAAAAAGGTATAAAAATCACTCAAGTGAACAACCAGCCACAATAAATAATATGAAGCTGGCAAAAAAAATTGTACACACATCACATAAATTTGTATACTTGTGGCTGTAGTACTTACTACTCGTACTAATAACTAATAAAGCTATTAAAGTGATTGACAACTATACAACAAAAAAAAATTAAAATATAATAGTTTTGTAGAGAAGACAAAAACAAAACTAACAACAAATAATGTTTAACAAACACATTCAATCAAACAGGCATTCAAACCGTCAGTCAATTGTAAGTACACTTGAAGTCATTTCATTCCCTTCAAGCAAATATTGCATACAAATGCGAGATAAGTTTAAAAAGGGAAATAGTAGTTTCTGGCTTAGTTTTTAATATAAAACATATACCTTTTTAATCTTAGTTTTATTATTTCTTAAAACCCTTTTTAAACCACTATCGCATATAGTGATGGTACACACGAAATACTTTTAAATAAATAATTACCACACAAAAGCTGTGCAAGTGTATTTATGAATAGTAAAGTGTGACTTCAAGTGTGAGTACTTATTTCATTCAATATATGAGTTTTTTAATCGATAGTTTTCAGTTTTCAGTTTTTTTTTTTTTTGGAACTATGGCTAATAGTTGTAAATTTTTTTTAAAAAAAACACCAAAAACATCAACAAAATAAATACATTTATGAATTATTATATACTCTTTACCACAAAAAAAGTAGACATAATGCCGCCACTTCACTTTAAGTTTTAATTTATTTTTTTTTTTTCTGAAGAAATTATTGCTGTTGTTTTCTTTAATTAACCTTATCGGTTTCATAGAGGATTTTTTAATCAATTTTAAAGACATGTAACAGACAGATAAAATAAAAATATATTTATTAAAAATTTTGTAATAATAAATATTAATTAAAATCAGGTGATCTCATAGAGGTTGGTCAATTTATAATGAATTTAAAATAATAACAAGGTGCTACAAAATTGGATCTGGAATTTAACCAATTGTAATTTTTTGGTATAACTGAAAAGATTAGTATAACATTTTTAATAAGTTTAATTTTTCCCCAAATCAAAAAGTTAATCAAAAAACAAACCAAAAATGTTTGGAAATAAATTTATATCTCCTAAACAACTGGTCAAATTGGTACTAATTTTATTAACATTTATACAGCACTTGTCTAATGTTAGTATCAACCCAAAATATTGGTCTGAGATCCAAAAAATTTTAAAAATTTTTTATAGACTTTTTTTTTTGAAAAATTGATTTAACCATGTCCGTCCCTACGTTCGTCTAGTTGGCTGGCTGTCTGTCTGTCCATGTAAAGTTTGTGAGCAAAGTACAGTTCACAATTTTAGAGATACTTTGATGAAATTTATTACATATTATTTTTTTGCGCAAAAACGCATCCTATTGGTTTTGGTCATGATCGACCCATTATTTCACCTAGCCCTAATACAAATGTTAATGTTAACATTAATTTAATATTCAACATATATAACATTTATTTAATTATAAGTGACAGTGCAAAACTTTATTTTGCACTTAATACAAGAATAGGTCCATAACTGCGTCCTTCACGGATTTTGGTACACATAGGCAATGTCGTACGGTATCATATGGTTGGGCTTGACCGACTATACCTTCTTCCTTATTATTATTATTTTTATTATTATTTTACCATTTATGGAGCCTTATCTTTTGAAATATGTTAAAAAGTTTTTTATTAAAGAAACTTTGAAAAAAATTAGAGAGAATAGAAGAATCTTTTTGTAGCCATTTTTATACTCTTTACCAATATAGGTTTGTAACACCCAAAGATATAAGCCTAAGGACTATGTTTATGTATACCAATCGGTTTAGAATCACCTTCTGAGTCGATTTAGCAATATCCGTCCGTCTGTCCGTTCATAGGTCAAGTACGAAGTCAATTGAAGTCGGTTATGATCGGCCCCTGGAAAAGGTGTTTAACATTTCTTTAATGTGGGATCTAAATCACATTAAAGAAAATGTGATTTAGATCCCATATAAACCAGTTGAAATTCGATACAAATATGTATATAAATACCCAAAATAGTGCCAAAATGTTACAAAAATCGGCCCCAAATTTTACCTAGATCCATATAAGGCCCACTTTCCGGAATCATCCAAATGTGAGTAAATTTATATAAATGATTCTCGTAATATTCTGTATGTTTTATTTTACACTTAATATGAGTATCGGTCCACAATTGTTCTTACTAATTACAAAGTGCTGAGCATTTCCCACATCTAGAAGGAATCAGACGATTGAAAATTGACAGATATAGCAAGTTATAGAATATTTTTTAAATAATTTTCCCTTATATATCCTAGGGTTTATTTCCAAAGAAATCGAACAAAAAATAAAGTCTAGGCAAAAAATCAAAAATCCTTTTAACTATGAGAGATAATTTAAGTTTCTTTTTTTATTTAGACTTAATTTGTAGAAGTTACGATATTTTAAACTTTGATACACTTGAGGTAGTCAAGTTTGACAACCTGTAGCTTATCTCATCTTATCACAGAGTTACTACAAGATGAATTTTATGAAATAGTAGATCCTTCTCTTCAGCTCTTCTATAAATTTAAATTCGATCCAACTAGCAGTTTATTACAATATATTTTGCATTTGCCCCTACTGTGGACTGAGTAATGAATAAAAAAATAAATTGCTGAAAGAAAGGATTTATTATTCTTAGAAAATTTTCCTGGATTAAAAATTTTTTTAATTCGGCTAATTGATTATACTTGAAAAAAGTCAAATATATGAAAATAATTCATTCAATCAAAAACTTGCTCAAATTTGCACCTCTTACCAAAATGATTATATCAATTACTAAAAACTATAAAAAATACAAAACAGAAAAAAAATTCCTAATTAATAAATTAATTAAATTAATCAAGTAGATGATTTAATGTATTAAAAATATGTATAGGAAATAAAATCGTACCAAAATTTATTTATTATTTTATTTCTACTTGAATATATTCATTAAATTTTCATAAAAATTTAAACAATTGTGTTAATTGAAAAAAATACGGTAATAATTTTTTCTTTGTAATTTTATATAAAACAAATTGATCAGAAAATAAATTTTTTAAATGCTTGAAAAATAAAAATTTTCTATTTATTTTATTCTACATTTAAAATAGATTTACTCTCAATTGTATACACCCTGTTTTTAAATAAAAATGGCCCTATTAAGCCCAAGCAAAAATACACCTCAACTGAATCAACTTCATTTAGATTTTGACACCCAATCAATATTGTATTTCTGGTTTATTATTATTTCTTCTTTTCGACCCATCATAATTTTAAAAAAATACTGTATAAATTTTACAACATACAAACGTGCATAATTCGGCAAAAAGCACATTAAGCATTTATATATACTTTTTTGTTATTGTTTTTATTATTATTTTATTTTTTTGCATGAAAGACAAACTTTTGTTTAAATAATCTTTAGCAAAAAAAAAAGAAAAAACAAATTAAGAGTTTCTGTTGTTTTACTGAAGAATTTTGCATTGCAAATGTGGTATTTGGGTTATTATTTTTATAGTTCGTGTTATATCAAGGTTATAATCGAATACTTGTCAAAAGTTTCTTTAAAAAAAAGTGTCTAAACCGTTTAAAAGATGAGCAATGTAAATAAATAAAGAGGAAATACAGCAAAACAGGTTAAAAATTTTATTATTTGATATTAATATTTTATATTTATTTACTGAAAATAACTTTATTTTTGATTGATAAAATTTTGGAAAATCCGTTAAAAAAATATTTTTAATTTTGATTTAAAAGATTTAAGGTTAAGGCAGGTTAAGGTTAGCTAAGATTAGTGATATACTTAAGTGTTATCTTTATTATGAGATTTAAAATATAAAAGGTGTGGGGGTCATATTTTTATCTCAATACGTATGTCAGATTTTAGTAAACTATTTGGATCTACTGATTAAAATACTATAAATTTAAATAAAAGTCACTTAATCGCTTTTAACCTATTTCTATGTAGCACTATGTATATCAAAAATTAAGTATTCGTGTTCTTTAACTTTATGAGAAAATTTTATTTCAAAAAATTTATAGTATTCTTCTTGAGAAAAATTATTAGTTTTTTTGTTCACATTAATATCAATATATTCTTGATTTTAGCCAAAAATATCTTAAAATAATTTTTCCATTGTTCTTTCTTAATAGCATTTATTGTTTGATTCTGATTACATATTTATTTAGTTAATTTTGCCCAAAAAAAGTGTTTTCTCTTTATAATGCCTAAAATTTTTTCTAATTTTGAGATTTTTGTGGGGATTTTGATACACATTTCGTACAAGAACTTGTGAAATCTAAAAGAACAGTATAATTAACTTTGTAAATGGTTTTTAATATTTTTTTATTAATAAATTGACAGCGCACAAGCTTTAGATGGACAGCCAGCCAGCCAACCAGATGGACGGACGGACATCGATAAATCAACTCAAAAAGTGATTCTAAGTCGAACGTTATCTTTTTAGGTGGGTGTAGGAAAATTTTTTCCCTGCGTTACAATATTTGCACAAACACATAATACCCCATCCACCTTTGGTGGTGTAGGGTATAATGAGAAACTTGTCTACAAAAGTATAGAAATAAAAGTCAAGCTCATTGTATCTATTTAAGCAAAATCAGTGATAATAAAATCAATTACTGTAGTTATTAATATTATTATTATACGCTAGAATAGGATCAGGAGAAAATGTATCCCCATACAAATAAAATATTAATTATAACATATCCTTATAAATAATACTTAAAGTTTTTTTCTGATTATTTTTCTATTATCATCTTTTACAACTTAAGTTAAAATAGGCCGGAATTTCTAGGGTGAATGAAAGCCCCATATAAAAAAAATATAGTTAAGAGATAAGTTAAATTCTGTTGTCGCAAAAGTCCCTATATTTCACAGAAATACTTTTCTCATTATCCTTCAACAAAGAAAATATTAATTACATATTAAACCAACATACTCGATGATGAAAAGGGAATGGGTAGGGCTAGAGAGAGTGGTAGTCCACATCAAAGTGAATATTCTTAAGGGCATATATAAAGAAATGTTACAGTGAGAAATGTAGAACATACACCCAGCATAAAGGCAACCAAAAGCTTCCAAAAATGAAAATTTGTATTAATTTAAAAATGAAACAAAGTGCATATTTTTTGAGAGTTTTTTAATATTTGCTTATAAAAAAGTGATAATAAAAGATTTTTTAGATTTTTAGAGGTTAATAATTTCTAAGAAAATTACAATTTTTTTAAATTTTAAATGAAAATCATATATTAACAAAAGAACTTCTTTTTCACCAATAAATTTTTCAGTCACAAAACAATGTTAAATTTATGATTTTTCAGCTCTTTTTAAGTTCCTTTTATTGTTGGTTGTTATTTTGGGCTTAAAGGGGGTAGCAAAGCATACCGGGATAAGCTTATATTACATTAAAGTCAATATGTAAAAACTATTCAGACAAATTTTCTTTGCTTTCCGTTTTTTTATAAAATAAATTTTAAACAAAAATTTTCAATTATCAGGAATAATGAAATAACCCAGCAAAAAGCTTTGTTTGCAATGTAACAAGAGAAGAAGTTAATATAATGATTTTCACTATTTATTTAAGATCACAAAAATAATAAAAAAAAATCCATAACTAATTATTTACTAAACACATTTTTTAGAATTCAGATAGTATGTTGCTCTTATTACTAAGTTTTTGATGGCAAATTATTATGAATAAATTCTTATTTGTTCCAGCTATGTCATGGGCAAAATACTAGAAACAATGGTATCAGGTTGCATCTTTCATACTTTTCTGCTGATATCTCTTATACATTCAATCCTCAGATAGGAGAAATTGAAAAAAATTAACACGAAATAAATTATAAGCATTACCGATTTTATTTGCAAACATAATTTAAAATATTTTTCAAAGAATTTTTTTCTTTTCACAAAAACTTTTCAGAAACATTTACATACGTATGTTTTTAAGTTCAATTAAAATCAGATTTAAGTCTTCAAAGAGACCCTTAATTAGATCACATTAACGTGATGTCTGTTAACATCGATTATTTACCACACCCTTAAAAAACATGTGTTTAAATGTTTGTCTTTTAAATCTTTTGTTTTTAAGTATTATTTTGCCCTAAACAAGTAAAGCTTGAATTTTTTTACAATAAATTTATTTATCATATTATAAAACAATGAAAATAAAGTAATTTTAACACATTGGGGTAAAAATAAAATTAAAATTACATTAAAATTTTATTTTTGCAAAACAAAACAAGTGCAGGCATAATTATCAACTACAATTAAATAAATTATTTTTAAATTATTATTACGTACCAAACTCCTGTAGTGGAATGGTAACACCACCACCATCAATATCAGCAGCATATAAAGCATGTTTCAAAAAATAAATGATCCAAATAAAATCCCATAAAAAAAGGAGTTAATATAGAGATTAATAACAAAAAACATCAGATTTAAAAAAATTTCCCAAAAATAAAGCAACTACAAATGAGTTTTTGATAAACACAAAAGTATATCTACTCAATACAAGTAACTAACCAGCTTAAAGAAAACGCCAATTTCAACAAAAAACTGCATCAACAGCAAATGTTGTTGCATCATAACAACAAACAAGATGAAATGACCTTCGCACTACTTTTTTCCATGTTGTTGTTTGCAACGTTTTGTTAAATTATTTTGCGAGAGCAACAAAAAAAAGAGATATAATTTTTGCTATATGAAATATTTTTAAAGAGCAAATCATTTATATACAAGTAGTAAGTTTTATTTAAAAGAAATATCTGTTCATTATAAGTTGTATGATATTGGTATTATCGCTTAGCTGAGAGCACAATAGCTTTTTATAAAGTTTTGTTGTTTTATTGTCTGTTACTTTTCATATGTAAACTGAAACCATCAACATAAAAAGAAAAATTGCAGCAGTATTTACTGCTTGCAGTTATTGGTTT